>JAAGKR010002406.1:0-87022 GCA_011419295.1 Clarias macrocephalus
TATATATATATATATATATATATATATATATATATATATATATATATATATATATATATATATATATTATTATTATTATTATTATTATTATTATTATTTTTAATGGATTAATCCAGATCCTGATTTCAACATTGTATGATAAAAATGTTAAAATGACACTTTATGTCTTTACTGCAACTTTTCAGGCATGTTTTTATTATCATACCACACAGTTGGAGCTCTAATTAAAGTGAAACTAACTACATTACATAGAATGACGAATTAAAGCATAATCACATGAGACCTCGCACTCCTTAACAATTATATTTGGAACTGCATCATTAGAGCGTGTGGGGTTGGCATGAGAAGTGATTACTGCATAATTCAGATCTTCATCAGATTCCTTAGCCACCTGTCGAGCAGCACTGACTGAGGAAGCAGAGAGACCTGTGGATGTGGATGTTTGAGCTGTGGCATAGATGTTCTGATCAGGACGGATTGTGGGAAGTTGATCTGTCGCATTAACTGCAGAATTACAAGCGGTTGTAGAAAACACAATGTTGGAATAAACAGTTTCAGAAGGATAGCAAGAAGCAGGAGAATCCTGAAAGAAATAGAAACAAACAAGCATTTAATGGTTGGTACTGAATGGCATTTGCTACTGAAGAATCACCTACAATGAGAAAGACAGTTACCTCTTTGTTGCTTCCTGAGCCCTGGACAGAAAGTCTACCTTAATAGACACACACACACACACACACACACACACACACACACACACACACACACACACACACACACACACACACACACACACACACACACACACACACACACACACACACATGTTTCAGTATGTTTATAAACCATTGGACATGCAATACAGTAGCCGGAACTCAGGACTAGTAACTGGAAACTAAAGCTGTATGCTGGTGCAGTGGTGAGAGCTGCTGCTGAGTCACTTTACCCACATCAGCCATACTAAATGTGGTTAAACATTTTGTTGAGAACATCATGTGTTGTGTCTGATGGGTACCTTTAATCCTGCATCTTTTTTCCAGAATCACAATAAGGAATGTGATTCCAATCAGAAGCAGCAGCAGCAGACATACAGACACACAGTGGATCACAGTGGATGCTGGAAATCCTGAAAGAGAAACAGACAGACACATTAAGCTACATTCTGTTTATTCATAACAGCTCAGATTAATTAAAATCATGCAGTTAGAATGTGGGTGTGATGAGAAGAATCACCTGCTAGTGGAGAAGGTGTTGTGAGCTCAGATGATGATGATGATGATGATGATGATGATGATGGTTGTGGTGATGATGGTGATGATGTTGATGGTTCTAATGATGATGATGATGATGATGATGATGATGGTGGTGGTTGTGATGCAAATGATGGTGGTGGTGATGATGATGGTGGTGATAATGATGATCTTGATGTCGAGGATGATGGTAATGATGATGAGGATGATGATGATGATGATGATGATGATGATGATGAGGATAATGGTGGTGGTGACAATGATGTTGGTCTTGATGTGGAGGATGATGGTGGTTGTGATAATGATGATGGTGGTGCTGATGACAAAGATGATGATGATGGTCTTGATGTGGAGGATGATGGTAATGATGATGAGGATGATGATCTTGATGTGGAGGATGATGGTGGTTGTGATGATGATGATGATGATGATGATGATGATGATGATCTTGATGTTGAGGATGATGGTAATGATGATGATGATGATGATGATCTTGATGTTGATGATGATGTTGTTGGTGGTGGTGACGATGATGATCTTGATGTGAATGATGATGATGATGATGATGGTTGTGGTGATGATGGTGATAGTGGTAATGATGATGATGATGATCTTGATGTTGATGATGATGTTGTTGGTGGTGGTGACAATGATGATGATCTTGATGTGAATGATGATGATGATGATGATGGTTGTGGTGATGATGGTGATAGTGGTAATGATGATGAGGATGATGGCTGTTGTGATGCAAATGATTGTGGTGGTGGTGATGATGATGATGATGGTTGTGACAATGATTATCTTGATGAGGAGGATGATGGTAATGATGATGGTGGTTGTGATGATGATGATGATGATGATGATGATGATGATGATGATGATGATGATGATGATAGCGGTGGTGACGATGAAAATGATCTTGATGTGGAGGATGATGATGATGATGATGATGATGATGATGATGGTGGTGATGACGATGATGGAATTGATGGGGAGGATGATGGTAATGATGATAGTGAAGATGATGGTAGTTGTGATGATGATGCTGCTGCTGATGATGATGAGGATGAGGATAATGGTGTTGGTGACAATGATGATAGTCTTGATGTGGAGGTTGATGGTAATGATGATGATGAGGATGATGGTGGTTGTGATGATGATGATGATGATGACGATAATGGTGGTGGTGACAATGATGATGGTCTTAATGTGGAGGATGAGGGTAATGATGAGGATGGTGGTGGTGCTGATGGCAAAGATGATGTTGGTGGTGGTGCTGATGGCAAAGATGATGTTGGTCCTGCTGTGGAGGAGGATGGTAATGATGATCGTAATGATACTAATGATGATGTCGTTGTTGTTGTTGTTGTTGTTATTGTGATGATGATGATGATGATGTGGATGGATTATTTGATTTGGAATCTAAAAGGTTTAGTTAAACATTAAATAGAAAATGGCTAAACCTAGTACAGGTAGCAGAAGAGATGCAACAGAATACAGCGTACATTTTGCTTATGTGTAAGAATAGGGAGATAAGGCGGCAGTGCTAATCTCTAAGCCACTGTGCCAACACAATCAGAATTAGATTAATATATATATATATATATATATATATATATATATATATATATATATATATATATATTTTTTTTTTTTTTTTTTTTTTTTTTTTTTTTTAATATATATAGACTAAAGAAACACACATGGTTGGCAGGACTAAATCTTGTAAATATAAAGAAGCTGAAATAACAAGGAAGTAAATGTGGGTTAACAGGAAATAGGTAGGTGCAGAAATGGCCATGGATTGGTTTGATATTCTAATCAATATTGTTAAATTTAGAATAAATTGTATTTCTCAAAAATTCCTCAGCCGTTGAAAAGATAAAATTAAATAATCATCTTAAATTCTGTGTTTTGTGTGCATTTTGTATCAAGCTTGCACTTGGTAAAATGTTCTTCACAAGTTAGAGAGCACTGAAATGGGTGTCACAAGTTTTATACTATGAAGCTTGAGTACAGTAATGAATGAATGAAGAGAAATTACTCAGTACTTTGTATTTTCTACGTCTTCTAATGTACAAAACAAACAGAAGGCAAAACCTTCCTTTACTGCAGCTGAGAGAGAGGATTAGCCAATTATTTACCTGAGATTAGGCAGAGGGCGAAGATGAGGAGGATCTTCATCTTGCTTTCAATCTCAGACATCTCCACACCAACTCCACCTCAGAAAGATATTAAAGCTCCTGTTGTGTTACACACTGTTACTGTTTCAGTCCTGCTCTGTTAAAGTACTCTGTGTTTACATTTGCATCCCAACCAGGAGGTTGTAATGCAATAACTTCCTGCTTTACCTTCATCAGAAAGTATTGTACAGTAAGTGAAATGGGTAAACTTCTGTACATTCTGTACTGCAATGCAAATTCTTTATCCCTTTTGACACATAATAATGAGCCTCTGCTCAGGTACAGTGTGGAAATTAAGGTATATAAGTGTTTAATATTAGTATCGTACATGTGAGTTAATTTCCAGTCAGGGATACATTTCAACTTCACTAAAGATATTTATTACTTCATGTCACTGTACACTGCTCTACTGCCCTTGTAACAGAGAAACCTGAACTACAGTTTTATTGTTTTTATTTATTTATTTATTTATTTATTTTACAGGTTTATAAAGTATACCCTGAATTCTACAGTATTATTCGTATGATTCTAAACAGAAAATGAGAAGAATAGTTTGTCTCTGCATTAAAGGCTCACACATCATCTATACCACTCTATTCTGTATACAGGATCACGAGGCCCTGTAGCCTATCCCAGTACATTCTGGACATGGTGCCAATCCATCACAGCGCACACACAAACACACAGTCACACACATTACGGGCAATTTGGGAACACCATTGTGTTACTACAAATGTAGTCTATGTGCATAAACATAAGCTCTGATGATGTTACACTGGCAGTTACAATATCATGCCTGGGCTACTATTTTGTATGCGTGCAGCATACCCATGTTACAGTATACCGAATTATGTGGTGGTGGTGGTCTTTCTGCTGTACCCCAGTTTCTTTGGGGTACTTGAAGTACATTTTAAAAAATGAATATTGTACTTCAATATGGGTAAAAATGTGAAGTTGTACTTCTTGTAGTGGAGTACATTTTTAGACTGGTACTTGTACTTTTACTTAAGTATTGAATATTCTGCCAGCATATCCTATAGGGCTAGATGTTTTTTTTATTATTATTATTCCTACCAGTTTGGTAAAATAAAAGGGTTACTAGACTGCCTATAAACATATACAGTACAGTGTCATGCCTTAAGATTGAATCCAATGTTAAAATCTTATACAAAGGATTTGTTGTCTGGTGCAGGTTTATATACCCCACTCTCATTACTTCACACCTTCAGTGTTAGCATAGTTATTATGCACAGTTCAATCAAACATAACTGTTAAATGGGATAAAAAAGAAATAGATAAATAAAATAACTTTTAATGCAATGTCAGTGATAACCACTGGAGGGCAGTGAGCCCACATCTCAGTCCTTGCTGCAAGCTTCATCTCCATCTTCACAACAGGATTATGCTCTATACCAAATTTCATGTTCAAGCTCAGCTTAGCTCTCATATCAAGCAGAAAGTCAAAAATGAGCTTTACATAAAGTTTAAAATAGTGTTTCTACAAGACCAACATTATATGTTATGTGTTCTAAGGCTTTAATAAGGTTACTTATTACAGGTCTTAGGATCAATAGTGCAACATAAAGGTTCACTTTTAGTGAGATAATCCTTCATGGACATACAGTACATACACTGAGCACTGAGACTGTTTAATTTCCCCTTTGACATCAAAGTAAAGTAAAGTAAAGCCTTTATTTTGTCACATATACATTACAGCACAGTGAAATTCCTTCTTCGCATATCCCAGCGTAGCTGGGGTCAGAGCGCAGCGTCAGCCATGGTACAGCGCCCCTGGAGCAGTTAGGGTTAAGGGCCTTGCTCAAGGGCCCAACAACGGCAACCTGCCTGAGCTGAGAATCGAACCGCCGACCCTCTGATCAGTAACTCAGTGCCTTAGCCCTCTGAGTCGCCATCTTAACAATACACAGCTAGCCAAATTAGCCAAGCTAGCTAATTCAAGAAGTCACAGTCTAGTTTACAGCTTCATTGAACTTTCAGAATTAAAAGAAGGAAGATTTTCT
This sequence comes from Clarias macrocephalus, assembly GCA_011419295.1. Taxonomy (NCBI): domain Eukaryota; kingdom Metazoa; phylum Chordata; class Actinopteri; order Siluriformes; family Clariidae; genus Clarias; species Clarias macrocephalus. The sequence goes on from JAAGKR010002406.1 coordinate 5,455, forward strand.
TTAAAAGGATAGAATATAATTTAATAAAAATAGACATGTATAAATTATATAACTTTGTAGATTATAACATGTATCGGCTGAACAAAATAATACACATTTACACCTCTCAACTAAAACGATAGGCTGTGTCCTTTTTTTTTCTTTTTTTTAAAATAAGAGTCCAGTGTGAGCTGTTATTCTGATGCTAGCTGACAGAGCTCCATCATATACCAAATGACACCATAGGACTGTAATGTGAAATGTGACCAAACATGAACTGCACTTATCACCCTTACAGAAGAAACTACAGGCTCCAGCATTAAACTGGATATGAGACTAAAAGCCCAACAGTGATCAGATAATTTAGGCTAAAACTTGTTTAAAACGTTGGCCCTTTTTTGCCATGCAAAAGCTGTGGGTTTAAAGCAAAATAAAATTTTAAAGAATAAGAATAAGGTGTCTTCAATGCATAATAAAAAAAATATGTATTTGTTTATGTCGCTGAAATGGCAGTTGCTGAAAATTTTGTCCTGAGACAAATGGGGAGATTAAACAGATGAAGTAATGTGATTGACTGAGTTGTAGTCAGAAGTGACGCCTTCCCGAATCTTCAGAACTGCATCATTAGAGCTGGTCATATTTGCGTGAAAACTCACTGCTGCGCAAGACAGACTTCAGCAGATTTCTCAGCTGAGTGACCTGTGGGTAACTGAGCTGTGGAGTAGATGTCATGATCAGAGGGGATTGTGGGTAACTGAGCTGTGGAGTAGACGCCCTGATCAGAAGGGATTGTGGGTAGTTGAGCAGTAGAATAAACATCAGAATCACATGGGCTTGTGGGTAACTCAGTGTATGTGCAAACAGTTAAAGAAGGATCAGAGGGCATTGTGGGTAGTTGAACACTAGAGTAAACTGCAGAAGTTTCGTGTTCTGAGGCATAAAGGCGTCTGATGTCTTTAATCTCCTCATACTCACAAACAGCAAGAGGAACCTGTGAGCGAAGAGAAACAGAAACAAATATTACAAATGGTTTCCACTGTTTTTATATAAAAAATAAAATAAAATAACAATAACAATAAGATTTGGCATTAATTACATTAGAATTACCTCTTGGTTATTTCCTGAGTTCAGGACAGAACACTGGTCAGTAAAAGCTCTACCTGCTGAAACAGCACATAGCCTTTAATTAATATTACGGTTTTTAGTTTTGAATTTTAATTACAAATATAGTTGCAAGCAACGATGACGGGCCCCAGCACCCTGCGCCATTGCCACCCCGGGGGCACCACAAAACCTGTTTGTTATTTGAGTGTGTTACGACCTCGAAAAAGCTGTAAAGTGTTAACATTAGTGATGTGTGTGTTAGTATGTGTGTAATGTGTGTGTGTGACACGTGACTTGTTAGTGTGTGTGGGCGTGTATACGTGCGTGTGTGTGAGTGCGAGAGTGTTAACAATGTAATATAAGTGTTTTGTGCATGTGTGTGCATCGTGAGAGGGGTGTATGTGTGTGTGTGCGTGTGTTCGGGCGTGTGAGTCTTAACATTTGGAATGTGTGTATGTACTGTATGTGTGCATGTGTGTGATGTATGAGTGTTTTTTTGTGTGTTTATGCGCGTGTGTGTGTGTTTGTGTGTGTGCATGTGCACATGTGTGTGTGTATGAGATGTGTTTGTTTGTGAGCGTTAACATTTGTGATGTGTATCTGTGTTTAATAGGCCCCAGATGTTGGAAAATAAGCATCACACTATGATGTTCCTCAATGTTATGTCACTGAATGTGTTACGGAATATAATGCCACTCAATATAATGCCACACACACAAGTTATTAATAATTTTTCAGCGTACATTTAAGGCATTATCACAGCTGACCCGTTTGGGATATAAAAAATCCCTCCACAATTTTGCATCCTCAATGTCTTTAGATCGGCCCAGTTCGGTGGCGATCGTATAAATTCCCTAAGAGGAGTGTATTAAATTCCATCCTGTGCGTTTTTGCGAATGACCCAAAATAACTGGCCTCCTGTTCAGTTGAGCCCAGGACATGCAGTGCGAAAGTTGTTCGGCTCGATGAGCTCTAAATGTGTACCGATTTTTGTGTGACTACGTGAAAGTGTGTATGAGCTATCCAGCTAAATTTCGTGTGGGGGGGGGGGGGACCCGGGCCACGAGACTCTCAGGCATCTGAATGGCAGCAGATTCCAACCTGTCTGCCAAGTTTCATGAGTTTTTGAGCATGTTAAGACCCCCAAAAAGTCCAAAAGGGTGGGGGGGGGGGGGGGGGGAATCCGTAGGAAAACAAGAGGGTCCTATAGTGCTTGGGCCCTAAATAAAAATAATCCGTATGAAAACAAGAGAAGATCCGCAGGCTGCTACCCCGCGGAGTTCTGAACAGGAAGAGGCGCAGCCATTTATAAAGTACATGTGGTTGCCAGGCAACGCCGCAATCAGTGATCACCTGGTGGCCTGTTTATTTAAGGGTCCTGATATCTCCACACTTCGTGCCATCATTTAGGTAGCATCAAAGGTATCAGGGCCAAAGACAAAGAAAGAGAAAAACAAGACAAAGAAAATACAAGAGAGCTGAAAGTCGTCCTAAAACGCCGGTCCTTTAAGCGGGCGCACTTAGGTTAAGTATACACAAAAAAACACACAAACACAAAAAAACACACAAAATCTCTCTCATAAATCCTCGGTAAGCGCATAAGCCCCGAGAGGACATAGTTTTTATTTTTAGTCACCAGAGCTCCGTCCGTTCTCACGTAGATGGTGGAGCTCCGTTTATTTTGTGTTTTCAGTTGTCTTTTATTTCCTTTTAATTTCCAAATTAATAATCCCATGCTATCTCCAAACAGAAAGGTCTTCCCGTGCTTATCATAAGCACTCTCACAAGCTCGCATTTCATTCACCACCTCTGAAGCCCTGTGTTAGGGCTCTTATAAACATCTAAGCATCGCGTGGTGCGGCTCTCCATATCGCACCACATAACAGTTTTGAGTATAAATCTATATAAAATATCTGTAAATAAATATAAACTGTATAAACTTGGAAAATAGGTACTGCTTAATAGCCGAAATGAAACGAGAAAAAGAAGAAAGTAGAGGAAGGTCAAATAGATGGATGCATATATTAATAAATTAAACATGAAGTGAGTTGTGCAGTATGTAAACACTGTTATGTAGCAGCAGCATTAGAGTCATGGCGGAGTCCAGATCTCTATATGAATGTTTTCACAGATTGTGACTATAAGAGGCCATGCGTCTATTTGAAGGAGGGAGGGTTGGAGGTGGAAGAGGGTTATAGTGTGCAGAATGGGGGTTTCATGCTTTATCTTTAGTTGATACTGGGGTCAGGCAATCAAGACTTTTGGTTGAGCATAAAAACACAATCATAGAAAAAGTCCCTTTATTTCACTATATAATGATACAATATATAATAATAATAATAATAATAATAATAATAATAATAATAATAATAATAATAATAATAGTATCAATGTCTGCATAGTTGGACCAAGTTTAACAGGGAGGTGGGAGCATGACGGTGGCACGCATAGATGCAGCAGCCCGGAGCTCTCTGCGCTCGCAGTTTTTTATTCTTTTCATCTTATTAGCGCTAATAAGGGTGTCTGTACATTGTTACCACATGGAGTAAGCCGTGCTAAACTCCTTAGCTTCAGCAGTGGCGTATAGAATCTTGGCCCTGATGGTGTCATCCCTTCTGAGATCATTAGATCATCACCATGGACACCTGCAGCAGCAAACCGGTGTCATGCGCACTCCTAACGCGACCAGCACGAGGACCCAGAAGTAGTACGGTCGCGATTCAGGAAGCATAAAAGGAGACAAGATGGCGTTTCACATCGCTCAGTCATTGAGTTTGCCCATTCTATCGCAGACGCTTCGTTCTTCTAAACGTGAGTACTCACTTTCTTGGGTTTCGCTTTCGATTGAGTGTGTGTTAATAGAAGGCGGGTTTATTTTTGTAAACTCTTGCTCTCTCTCTGAGAGAGTTCTAAAAATAAACAGTGTGGTTTTCCTGCCTGCTCACGCTATTTCCGCGTTTGGGTTTACCATCCACCTACAGGGCTAACTGCCAGTCTTCTGGTCCATTTCCGGGCTGCTCGTGACAGAATGACTGAGCCATCAGCAATAAACCCAGCAGATTACGCTCACCTCTGCGATATGGTTAACCGGCATGTCGCAAAGTCACGACTCTCCGCAGTGGCGTCCAAAACTTCGCGTCCTTGCGTCGTGAGGTGGCAGAGCTACGGCAGGAGAACGCAACGCCCGTCGCAGCGGCTGCTGCGCTAACACCCCCCCCCTTCTAATGTTTACATAGCTCTACCGGATAAATGGAATGGCACGGATGGGAAGTGCAGTGTTTTTTTAACCGCGCTGGATCTCGTGTTTGAGTTTAATTCCACCAGATATTCCACACACAGGCTGCGTGTTGCTCTTTTCTTGTCTCGTTGCTGTCTGGGCAGGCAGCGGAGTGGGTGGTTCTTCGGTCTGATTCAGATGTCGCCTATTCCTACACAGAGTTCACTCGTCAGCTAAAACTCATTTTTGAACATCCTGCTGCTGAGGTGGAGACCGACTCCAAGTTATATCATCTGCGGCAGGGAGGCTCGTCCGTGAGCCGCTACACGGCGGATTGAGCCGAGCACTGAGCCCTGAGGAACACCACAGGTCACACTGTGTGTAGCGGATTTAGCATCTCGCAGGGCAATGCTCCGTTCCAGGTCTCCAATACCTAGTTTGGGATTAGATTAGATTGGGAGGGTTACAGCCCCGAGGAGCGGTCTTAGATTCCGGCACGGTTCATTCTCGACCCCGAGCTCACCCGGGACTACCATCATCGGGTATCCTCTACCCCAGGACCATCACGGGTTTATTTGTCTAAATGCTTGCTCTCACTCCAAGAGAGTTCTAAAAATAATCAGGGTGGTTTTCCTGCCTGCTCACGCTATTTTCGCGTTTGGGTTCACCGTCCACGCTACAGGGCTAACTGCTAGTCTTCTGGTCCGTCTCCGGTTGCTTCTGACAACCGGAGACAGAGACGCTGTGAAGGCTAACCCCTTCAAACCACCTGCTCCCATCCATCTTTCTTTCTAATGCCCGGTCGATCCGCTACAAGATGGATGAGATATGACTGGGATTAGTGACATGGAGGTTTTTGGCAAACTGCTGCAGCATGATTTTCACAGAGACCTGTCTAGATAGCTCCGTCCCAGTTGCGGCTTTTGGGGTGACCGGCTTCATGGCACACCGAGCTGATAGGACGGCAGACTCGGGTAAGAAGACCGGCTGGGGGGAATTTGTATCTGTTTACATCTGTGGTGTTTATATAGAATTGGATGCTAATGCTAAGATAGCACTAGCACAGCTACAATAATAATTACAAAATAAGCTACAGTAATGTTAATAAGTATTAACAACAACCTGTCTGCGCATCCAGTCAGTGTCTTCATACCAGCAGGTGATTTTAATCATTCTGATCTAAGGGCTGTTTTTCACAAATTCCATCATAATGTGGAATGAGCAACAAGGGAAGATAAGACGCTGGATCAGGTATTTGCTAATGTAGCAGATGCATATAAGGCACAGGCTTATTCCCATCTGGGCCCGTCTGACCATCTGTCACTCCTGCTACATCTGAGGTACTCCCCAAGAAATAAAACTGCTGGTCTCACTGTTAAGACTATAAGATCAAGGCCTGATGATGCTTCTCCTCCACAGACTGGGATGTATTCAGGCACCACAGACTCCTCCCACCTGAGTCTTTGGACACATACAGTGTAAGGTTTTATAATATTCTAAGACATTGTAATCTAATAAGAAGATTCCTGTGCCCTGAGAACAGACCCCTCACTGTGCTTCCTTACGCCTTCTGTGGTAACATCTTCTATATCCTGTACCCAGACGAGTATACAACCAAATGGCTCTTGTCTGCTAGAACTCTTTTGTCTGCTAGAACTCTCTCCTGTCTGTCTCCGGGTCTCTGTATGACTGAAATGCCCCACAGGGTTGTGTTCTGAGCCCTCTACTGTACTCTTTGTACACACATGACTGCGTGGCCACTACCAACTCCACCACCATCATCAAGTTTGCTGATGACACCGTCGTGGTGGGCCTGATCACCGACAACGATGTGACGGCCTACCTGAAGGAGATTGGAAATCTGGAGAACTGGTGCCAGACGAACAACCTCCTTCTAAACGTCAGCAAGACGAAGTTGATAGTGGACTTCAGCACAAAGCAGAAGAGGAACTACCAGACCCCCGTCATCAACAAGAGCCCAGTGGAGAGAGTAGACAGCTTCAAGTACCTCGGTGTTCACATCACGCAAGACCTATCATGGTCCTGTCACACCAACACCGTGGTGAAGAAGGCCCGACAGCGTCTCTACCACCTCAGACGCCTGAGACAGACTGCCCTCCAAGGTGCTTAGGAACTTCTACTCTTGCACCATAGAGAGCATCCTGACGGGAAACATAACGACCTGGTTTGGGAACAGCACCATGCAGGTCAGGCGAACTCTCCAGAGGGTGGTGCAATCAGCTGAGCGCATCATCCACACCGTGCTCCCTGACCTGCACTCGATCTACAGCAAGCGGTGCTGGACCAAGGCCAGGAAGATCATGAAGGACCTCAGCCACCCCAGCAATGGACTGTTCTCTCTGTTGAGGTCAGGAAAGCGCTTCCGCTCCCTGAAGGCCAACACAGAGAGACTGAGGAGGAGCTTCTTCCCGCAGGCGATACGGTCTCTTAATCAGTACACCACACAGTACTGATCCACATCCACACATACTTCTGCACTCTGAACATTCAGGTCATTTGCTCACTAGTCCTCACTACACACCTGCTCTCATGGACATTATGCACATAAGTCACTTTAAATATGCACACAAGTCACTTTAACCATGTCACTTTACTGCATATTTGCACTCCGCTGGACATTCCATTCCTTATGTCCACTCCATTCCACATTTTCTACATTTTCTATTGTATTTCTATTGTACAGTCAGGTATTTTTCCCACTTTCTTATAATTTCCTTATATCTTCCTTAATGTATATTTGTACCATACAGACATTTTATATTTTATTTTATTCTCCTTAGCAAATTTTTACTTTTATATATATATATTTCTCAAATTGACTTTGTTTTAATATTTATTTTCTATATAGATATTTCTTTTCCTTCCTAGATAAATAACTTTCTTGTTTTTTTTTTTTGTTTGTTTCTTTCTTTCTTGTTCTATTGTCAGGGCAGTTGCCTAAGCATTTCACTGCGTATCGTACTGTGTATGATTGTGTATGTGACAAATAAAATTTGAATTTGAATTTGAATTTAAAGGAACGATGGTTATTTAACACAAAAACAGGGAAATTAACAAAACAAATAGACTTTAATAATAAAAAACAACCAAAACACGAATAACGAGCACGGGAAACACGGACTAAACTCACCTACATTTACTAGGTGAAAATCAACAGATGTAAGACAAATAACTCAAAACACTCTATTTATAAAGAAAGTAATGATCAACTTGGTTCAGGTGAGCGACCACGTCATCTGACCGAGGTGCAAACTGGGAAATGAAGTAAAACGAAACAAAACTACAACACAAAGTCACAGGGCGCTTTGGCAGATTGATGCCCATTTTAACAACTCCACCAACCCCGGCAGGTGTGGAAGGGAATCAGGGTCATAACAGACTATAGCAGAACAATATCTTTATCTGTTAACAGTTGTGACACCTTAGCGGAGGACCTGAATAACTTTTATGCCCACTTTGATAAGGGAAGCAGAAAGACACCACTGCTCCACCCTCCCTCTAGTCATAGTGCCCTAGTACTGAGCAGCCATGAAGTAAGGAAGTGCCTCCGCAACATTAATCCCAGGAAAGCTGCCAGACCTGATGGAGTGCCTGGCTGGGTGTTTAAGGACTGTGCAGCTGAACTTTGCCACTATCTTCAATCTGTCTCTGTCGACATCATGGGTGCCAGTAATGATAATAAAAAAATCCATTATAGTTCCCATCTCCAAAAGATCACATATCAGCTGTCTAAACGATTACATATCTATATCTGCAAAAAGTCTGGAGAGGTTGGTGTTCAAGCCCATTAAGATGTCGTACCACCCACACTGGACCATTACCAGTTTGCATATAGAACAAACAGATCAAAAGAGGATGCAGTGGCCATTGTGCTCCATACTGTGTTAGAACATCTAGAATGTAAAAATGCATACGCTAGCCTCCTCTTTGTCGATTTTAGCTTAGCTTTAAACACCATTTTGCCAAACAAGCTTCAAATTAAGCTTTGTGAGCTAGGCTTAAGCATTGTACTACGCAACTGGACTGTGGATTTTTTTAACAAATTGCTCTCAGTGTGTGCAAATAGGAAAACACATTCATCCACAGTGCGTATTAACACCAGGGTCCCCCAGGGATGTGTAAGTAAGTAAGTCCCTTACTTTATACACTATGCACACATGACTGCTGCGCCACACTTCCTTCCAACTATATCATAAAATTTGCAGACGACATCACAGTGTTAAACATCATCACTAATAATGATGAGTCCTCATACAGAAGGGAGGTGGAACATCTGGCAGCTTGGTGTGATACCCACAACCTGATCCTAAATATCAAGAAGACCAGGGAGATGATCATGGGTTTTCCTAAGAGCACAAGGACCACTCACTTACCACACATTATTGGAAATGGGACAGTAGAGAAGGTCACCAGCTTCAAGTTTCTTGGCCTGTGACAGAGGACCTAACATGGGTTAATATCACCTCTACCATTGGAAAGGACCAGTAGCAGTTCTTCTATCTGAGGAACTTAAGAAGGGCCAACCTTTCTCAGCAGCTTTTGGTAAACTTTTATCATTGTGCCATAGAGAGTGTGCTGACAAATCGACTTTTAGTGTGGTTTTCCCGCTGCACTAAAGTGGAACATCAGGCACTGCAGTGGGTGGTGAAAGCAGCGGGTGGTGAAAGCAGCGGGTGGTGAAAGCAACGGGGAAAGTCACCGGGACTAGTCTCCCGGAGGTTAGCACCATTTATACAACAGGCTGGCTTCGAAAAGTGAACAGCATTTTACGTGATTAGCATCACCATGCACATCACCTGTTTCAGTTACTGCGCTCAGGCAGAAGAAATAGGTCCATACACGCCAGGACCACAAGACTGTCCTACAACCTCTTTACAGCAGCTGTACGACTGTTAAACGAGCAGTTACCTACCTCGCTGCCTTTGCACCCACCTACTCATACATATCGTACGTCACTTTTACAGTAACTGTGAACTGGACTTGCATTGCTGCAGCAAATGCAATAGATTTATTGCACTTTATTACATCACATGCCGGAAGATGATTATTTAGAACAATGACAATAAAGTTGAACGTTTTTCTGAACTTTCTGATTCAGTGGAAAAAAATATGTAAAGTAAAATTTGGATAAATTTTGTGAAACTACTTTAATGAAAACCAAGGAAGAATCATTCTTGAACCATATTGCACAGACTGGCTGCACAACATTGAAATAAACATCAGCTGCAGCCCTCTTTATCATCTCTTATTTAATTTAGAGATCTTTATAGCTATTATACTGTATATCTGTGGAATGATTTTAAGTAACTTTGCAGAAAAGATTCCTTACAAATATAAAGGGTCTGGAGAATTAAAGTAATTATAAAATAATATACAATTTCTTTTAAAGAAAAATCATGTGAACAGACTAGTTGAAAAATCAATCCTGAATATTTTAAAAATGTTTTAAGTCTCTCTGTGTGTGTGTGTGTGTGTGTGTGTGTGTGTGTGTGTGTGTGTGTGTGTGTGTGTGTGTGTGTGTGTGTGTGTGTGTGTGTGTGGTTACCTTCTATTTTGCGTCTCTTTTGCAGAGTCAAAGTAAAGAATGTGATTCCAATCAGAAGCAAAAGCAGAATTACAGACACAGTGATCACAATGAAAGCTGGAAATCCTGGAGGGAAAAAAAACAGAGACCCTTTAACTTGTGATGATGATAATGACAGAGACGATGTTGATGATGTTGATGGTGATGAAGAAGCTGTTGCTGGTTTCAATGTTGAACCTGGCACAAGTGTATGTAAAGCAGTGAAAGTTTAGCTAGATAACATGACATTCAGTGAGTGGATCTAGTGTATGACTGATAGCAGAACAGATGCAACACAATACAGTGTACATATAGCACGCATGCAACTGACTGCCATTTATACTTCTGCTATCTCACAGGAAGTGTAGTGAAGCAAAAATACACAATTGCACAAGAAGAACAGAGGACTGACTTTGAGCCTAATATACACCTGCAAATCACAGTATTTAGTCTGCAAGGACAGAAATCAGAAGTCTAAACAATAACATCAGCTACATAATTTCTGTGGTAACAAACTTTTATTTGCTAAAAGAAAAAAAAACATTATAAAGTTTACGTTATGAAGTAAAAAGTAAATAATATTTCTGTGTCTCTACAAACTCACCAATGACTGTCAGGTTGATCTGTGTGAAATGAACCTTATATCCATCATCAGTTTTCCAGGCTGCTTCAGCTCCACACCAGTATTCACCAGAGTCTCCCTCAGTTACATTTCTAAGGCTCATACTCAAGATTTGTCTTTGTCTGTCATCATACAGGGAGACTTTTCCTTTTGTAGTTTCTTTAAGTTTATTACCAGCATTAACAGATACTTTATGGGAGCAAGTTGCAGTTTGCAGCTTCTTGCACAGATACTTGGGCCAATTTGCGAGGGATTCTGGATATTTAAAGCTGATGTTTAAATCTCCTCCTACATGGACAGTCTTACTGATGGACTCCTCATAGGACGGATCTGCAAATCACAAGCAATCAGATCAGGTTATTTATTTAGTGACCTGGGAAATACCTTCACATGGGGAAAATATTGGACAGGTATAGGACTGAAATCAGTTTCCCTTATACATTTCTTAATGGGACATCAGATGAAGCATAATGTTACTGTCTGTGTAGAGTTCTACATGCTCTTCCAGTGTGTGAAGTTTCCCTTCCACTTTTCAAAAATGCTGAATTGTCTTTAAGCAAAAATACTCCTGCATTGTGCACAGTGTTATTGCGATAGGCTCTGGATCCACATTACTCTGATCTGGATAAAGTGCTAACTGAAAATGTACAGTATGTATGTACTGTCTGTACGTATGTATAGGGATGTATGTACTGTATGTACAGTATGTACGTATGTATGGATGGATGGATGGATGACTTGATGTATGAATGTATGAATAAATGTTTAGATTGATGAATGGATGAATATTTCTTAGGCACAATTAAAGTTATATTTTCTTGTTTCTTATATATTATTTCTTATTACCCCAACAAGAAAAGGGGAAGATGCTTTTAAAGAAATGCATTTTTATGACCTTACAGTAACAACGTAACATTTGGGATCTGTTTACGAATTGATTAGGCTAATTTATGTTTCAGAACTTTTTATTTCTTGCCAGAATTAGGTAAAGCGAAAAATCTGACCAGGTCTCCCCACTAAATGAACACACACACATAAAGAAGCACAATCTCGTCATATTCTGTCAATATGGTAATTACAGAGGAACATGATTAAGTTGAGTCTTTATGACAGTTTGCAGTTTAGCTTTACCTTTCACTCTGATAAACAACAATTCAACAACTATTAACTTAAACAGTATATTTGCATACTGTACAGTATATCATCACACATGTTTCTTCTGTTAAAAACCATAATTAGAGTTACAGTACTCACCTTTTCTCACCTCCAGCTTCACTACAGAGTAATTCTGTATTTTATCAGACACAGCAACAGCACACATGTATGTTCCAGTGTCCTCTGTAACCAGCTTTCTGATAAACACCCTAAGGAGTCCTGCACTTTTGTTATAATGAACTGAGAATCTGCCATCATGTGACCATTCACTGATCGGATGTGATTGTGTTTGATTAAAACACCACTGATTTGTTCCATTCTTACAGAAAGCTTTAGGTTTGTCTTTATATTCTTCCTTATATTTGCACTTGATGTTGACTCCTCCGCCTGCATATGCGATCACTTCCCTGAGGCCCAAGGCTCCTGTCAAAGCAAGTTCAAATCATGTTAATTATATCAAAGTATTTCAATAAAGGTAGCCAGTAAAAATCCCATTATACTTAAAATATAGATATTTTGCTAAAGAAAAACAAAACAGTTAGCAATAAAAGTTTTTAAATGATTTTAAATTTGATTTAAAATGAAAATAAAACAGTTAAAAATAGAAGATGTTATAAATAAAATACAGTGCAGTGGTTTGGACGTAGCACATTGTTCTTTCAATAACTGCACAGCTAAGCAAAAGTTTTGAGTCTAGATTTAAATGTGGCTAATGTTTTAGCACATCTGATATCTTCTGGAAGCTGGTTCCAACTGTTCCACCATAATAGCTAAAAGCGGACTCCCCTTGTTTTGTGTGGTCTGTTAGGTTTATATTCAGTGAGCATAAGTGCAATGTATTTAGCCATTGAGTAATTAATAAATGAGTAAAGCTACGTTAAAATCTATTCTAAATGTTACAAGAAGCCAGTGTAAAGATGTAGAGCCCAATAGACTCAGGTTCTGATGCCCAAAGTCACAGTCATTACCAGTCAAACGTTTGTACATACATTCTAATTCCATGGTTTTCCCTGATGTACATTTCTTTCTACACTGTAAAACAATGCTAGAGGTGTCAAAAATATGTAGTAATCTCCTTTGAACAGTTGATATTGAGATGTATCTGCTACTTCTGCTCTGCAAATCCTTCATAATGGCTCTAATCGGAGGTGCTGCTTGTTAATTGGTCATTTCTGAGGTTGGTAGCTCTAAATGAACTTCTCTTCTGAGGCAGAGGCTCATCTGCCATCAATTGTGAAGGTCTTCATGAGATCCAGTTTCATCATGGTGCCTGATGGGTTTTGCAAATGCACTTGTGACAATACTGTTCTCGCAAGAACTGTTCCAGAACAGCTGACATTTGTGTCTTAAAATAACAACTAACTGTTGTTGTTGTTGTTGTTGTTGTTTAATTACCTAGTGCTAATGTTATTCAACTCACTGGCCCATACAGGTCTATACAGCTTTTTCCTGTACAGGGGGGCCTGAGGCCTGGAGCCTTTCCTAGCAGACTTAGAGCACAAGGTGGGGTACACACTGGATGAAGTGCCAATCCATCACATGGCACACACACACATAAACGCTCATTATGGGCAATTTTGGAACACCAATTAACCTAATCTGTAGGGTTTTGAACTGTGGGAGGAAACTGTGCCACCAGGTAATTTCGTAGTTTTGAAAAAAAAAAAAATCTAGTATTGTTCTAGAATGTAGAAAATTAATCTAAACTTGTGTCCAAACTTTTGACTGGTAATGTACATCACTGTTTTTCTCTTTTTATCTTGCGACAACAATCACTATTGTCTTCATCAAATTTGTACCCACTTGTCACCCATGTTTCAATTGTTTGTTAGTTTTACGTTTAATTTTAAGTAACATCTAAGTAATTTGAATGAAATAAAGAGCCACTGCTTATCCGCACTGACCAAACGACAACAAATTGACAATTTATAACATCGGTGTGGTTTACTCTGGCATCAACTTCAGCCATGCAAGCCCAGTACAGGGACAGAGCAAGGCTAGACCCATTCAGTCAGTCACAGACCTTCAGACAGAATGGCCAAGGAGAGCCTAGTGGTTGATAAGAGCAGCTTCTGGCATTTCAAAATAAGAAAAAGAGATGAAATGTGCAAATTGTCTGTTTATGGATGTGTGCGTGAAGCCACATTGAATATTGTCATTATTGTCATCTGTTACATAGTAGAGAATCATTGTACAGTGCAATGGCGAATGGTAGGAATAACTCCCTGAACCAGTCTTTGTGATAGTGAAGCTGGATAATGAACTCCACTGTCTCTGTACGGGATCATGTAGTGGGTGGGATGGATCAACGTAGTAGGTCAAACTGTAAAATCACTGCGATATGAGGTCGGTGCATAAACAAGTGATTCTGTTATTAAAATTTTTTATCCTTAGGTGAAATTATGAGTGAAAACAGATGAAACCTGTAAGCGTTTCCATTAAGAAACTGAATTCTCTGAATTTTTTTTTTTGTCATTTAGTTCATTCCATTCTTTTGATTAGAAATAAAATAAAATGTAACATTTTCAATGAACAAACCCCCAACCCCAACACATCTACATACACACATTTTGGCTATGGTTCCAGTAATGAAAATATTAAAATACAGCTAATGACATATTATAATAAACATAATCTTCACATCCGAGTCGTCGTTCATTCTTTTGTCATATGCCTCCCATAGACCTTATGCAGTGCATTACACAGGAAACAGAATTGAGCGGTTCTTCTCATGAGTCTTCTAGTCTGAATCATTTGTTCTTTTGAATCTACTGCACTGCATAGCATCTATGGGAGTCACTTGATAAAAGAATAAACGATTCAGACCAAAAGACTTGAGGCAACTTCTCATTTCTGTTTCTACAAATTGTAACCTACGAAGGTTTTGTGATGCTTTGCACATACGCGCCCAGTAGAAAATTAACTAATCACTCTCTGAGACTACTCGTTCTTCAGAGTCACGTTAAAGACCCATTAAAAAAAAAAAGAATCGTTCATGAACGACCCCTCACTACACACATGCAGAGCTCAAAAGTCAGCAACAGTGTGTGTGTGTGTGTGCGTGTGTATGTGTGTCTGTGTGTGTGTGTGTGTGTCTGTGTGTGCGTGCGCTTGACTTTCATTTAAAAAGGCCCATTAATGAGAACTGGAAATAAAAACCTGACTCACAGCAACACACAGTCAATAACAATCCCCTTGTTATTTTAAGACCGGACTACTACGACTCACTCCTGCAGGTCTGCCTCTGTCCACCATTCGTCCTCTGCACCTGATCCAGAAATTCTCCCTCAGCAACCCACTTCTCCACTGCCTGCACTGATGCCTTCAAAAACCCTGAAACCTAAAAATGGCCCTACACTCACTTACCTCTCAGCTCTAATCACAACATGCACCGAACCACGTTCCAACCGACCCACCATCACTCAAGGCTCAAGGAAGACATTCATCCAGACTCTTTTCTGTTCTGGCACTTAGGTGCTGGAATGAACTTCCGCTAGACGTCTGTACAGCGGAGTCTTTGACAATCTTAAAAAGTCATAAAGTCTTTCACTCTAATTCCAGCTGCTATTTTTCTCGAGTTAAGACTGAAATGTTTCCGCACTAAAAGTGTTTGCCATTGTGCTACTACAGTAAGCTTAACATCTACACGTCAGTGCATTCACAGACATATTTATTGTTTTGTCTGTACTCTATGGTACTTGCACTTGATAAGGACTCCTCCTCCTGAATATCCTGTTACTTCCTTGGAATCTCCTCCATCTAACAAAACACCAAACATCCATCTGAGCAAAACCTTCCTTCATGTAACACTGCTGCTGAGAGTGAGGATTATTCTGAAGTGCATTTCTTTACCTGAGATCAGACAGAGGGTGAAGATGAGGAGAATCTTCATCCTGAGTTCACACTCACACATCTCCACACCGACTCCACTTCAGAAAGATATTAAAGCTCCTGTTCTGTTACACACTGTTACTGTCTCTGTCCTGCTCTGTTAATGCAAAGTGTCTCTATATGTGTCTTAACCAGACATGCCGTACTGTAAGGCAGCGCCCACTTCCCTTTTTATCTGTGTGAGAAAATGCTGTATGTGTGAACTATTAATGCAGTGCAAGTGTGTACAGATGAAAAACACATAATAATGAGCCTTTGCTTAGTTACAATGAATAATTAATCATATGAAGGTGTGTAAGTGTTTAATATCAGCATTCTGTATGTGAGTATATTTCTCCATGTCAGGTATTTTCACTCTCATATGGTTTAAATTGATTGAACATACTAAAAATAAATTGAATAAGGATTATATACACTACATTGTAGCAGTTTCTTGTGTAGTGTAGATTGGAGAAAACATTCACATTTCTGCTCTCAGGCCAGCTTACTGAACAACATTAGACTTTGCCGAGTTGAGTTATTTCATTTCAGAGTCAGAGTCTATGTCTCTGCTACCCTTAGGATCTCTACTGCCCCCTAGAGCACATGGTGTGTAACAGAGCAGGAAATGTACAGATTGAACTGAAAACTATAGGATTTTTCTAGGGCGGGGAGGTCTTTTATAAAGGATTATAAACATTAGACTAATTTATTTATTTATACTTCTCTCTATTGGTATAAACATAATTTGTAGTGGTTGCCAAATAATCAAGAGGTTATTACATTATAAGAGTTTAAGAAAGCATGTGATTGCTTAGCATGGTTATCGTGCAAAGTTTATCAAAGAATCGTTGAAATGGTTTAGAAACAACAAATAAAACGGAGACATGAAAAAATAACGTTCCCTGACTTCCTAAACCAAAAACAGCGAATAAATTCCCTCTTCCCAAAATAAATGGCAGCCACGCCCCTACTACTGCTGAGTGCACAAACATACAGTGAAATTATCTACAAATATATACAAAGACCAACCAAACCAAAGAGGCAAAGCAATAATCAAAGTCAATGGGAGGCAAAAATTCAGATGCAGAAAACACAACCAAATATCAAAACGCCAAAATCACGATCTCTTTCCTCTTTCCTGCGTCGCTCTCCGGTTTATATCTGGTCACGCTGGTTGATGACGTCACTCTCAGAGCGGAAGCGACCGTGTGGAAGGTCAGGTAGATGCTGATGTGGGGAAACAGTCAGAAAACCTGGAGTGGAGTCTGGAGCGGCGCGCGACCAGGACACGATACACACACGCGAGCGCAACCAAGCATTTATACAAAGCAGAATATTTTTATTATTTTTGCATTTTCATTAATTTGTTTCACTCAGTAGCGAATATGATTTGAAATGTAGCGAATTACAAAACCTCAAACAAAACATACATAAGTAAAAATTAAATTACACATTTTTAAAACTACTTTAAAAAGTAGAGGTACACAAAAAAACTACTCAATTACAGTAACGTGATTTATGATTAATTTGATTAGGGGCCGATGTCACTTTGCTTAATATGAACCTCACATTCAAACTCATGGTTAAAAGTTATTATCATACACCTGTTACTAGTAAAGTTATTCTGATTAACCTCAGAGAAAGATCAGTGCTGCGTTCCCTTCCACAGTGTACTTTAAGCACTACTCCTGCTCCCTACTCATGGACTGTTAGTTAAAGGAACTTTCCTACACAAAATCCCCTCATTTAAAACATCCTGCAATGTCCCCAATGCTGACACCACTTCCTCCATGTGTTACCTTTGTAATGTGAAAGCCTGGATATCTGTGACTGCTACTGTGAACTACTTTTACACCTCTGACATAAAAAAAAAAAAAAAGTATTAGCATTCAGCATCCACACTGCCTTTAAAAACGGCCTTGTCACTTCCATCTGGTGAGTAGAAAGCAACTAAACTTGACCTTACACGTGTCTCCTAGCTCCCCAGACTGCATCCGAATCCTGTTCGCCAAGAAGAAAGCCGCCACGTGTCCGCCCTTGCACGCGCTCCACTGTCTCTGCACATGCTGCGCTGCTACTGAGCCTAATTTAAACTGAGAACTGCATACTTTTTGCTTAAAGATATTTATTAAAGAGAACTGTTGTTGAGATGCTGATCTCTAGATCCCGTGTCCATGTGCCGAACCCGTTACAATATATATGGACTGCACTGACACCAAATCTGAAAGATAAGTTTGGCTTGAAATCTTAAATACCCATCTCCGAATCAAACACATCCACCCATGTGTTACAGTATGTGTGTATGAATACCTTCTGACATCTCTTTTGTAGAGTCAAGGAGAAGAATGTGATTCCAATCCATGATCAGATTCCCAGGCTGCTTCAGCTCCACACCAGAATTCACCAGTAGTATTCACGCTCAGTTACATTTCTAATGCTCACCCTCAAGATTTGTATTTCTCTATCATTACACAGGGACATTTTACTTATATTTACATATTTTCTAATTTCATTAAAAAAAAAAAAATTATATAAACGCAAGCAGAATCTTGCAGCCTCATCTTGCAGAAAAACATGGGATTACTCCTGAGCGATTCTGGGTATTTATAAGAGAGTCTCACTGATCGAGTTCTTATAGGACAGATCTGCAAATCACAACCAATCAGATCAGTTTACCTACATGTATGTGTGCTAGAAAGAAAAGACTTACACTGTGAATTATGATATTTCCTACTACAAAGTTTTCCTGAATTTTGATGCAGTGTCACATGATGGCTCCTCATCACACCATCACTGCCTTTCTACTCACTGTGAACTTTTTGTATGCTTTACATCATAAATAAATAAATAAATAAATAAATAAATACAAATGTCAAATTAATTTATAACTCTTTGCATGGGGACATTTTGTGCAATCTTTGAAAGTTTGGAGAGCTACACATGTTCATTAACTGAAATATATTGTTGTGTATGTTTCTTAATCAGGTGGTCTGGTGAATAAGGAGGTACTGTATGATTCACAGCTCTAGGGTCTTCAGTTCAGCTTACTGTCTGCATGGACATATGAGGACGGTTAGGTATAATACTTTTTTCAAAACATCTTCCTGTTGAAGACATTGAGATATCTGGAGGCTATGATTAACAACAATTAATGAGTTATACTTAATGTTCATCCATCTATTATTTATACTGCTTATCCTGTGTATGGTGGGGTGAAGCTGTGCCAGGAAAAAGGGTACAGGAGTACAAGACTGGGTACTGTATTTTGGATGCTGGATGCTCGTCCACTACCAGCAATTTGGAAACGTAAACCAACTGATTGTGCATGTCTTTGTACTTTAGAAGAAAAACAGAATATTCTGAAGAAACCCACAAAGCATGCAGAGAACATGCAAAAACCACACACACACAGAGTGAAGTTGAAATTAGCAACACTAACTCTGGAGGGGCAACTGACCGAGCTAACCACTGGGATATCATGGGGGCTAAGTTATGTGTAATGTGATGCAATAAATTTGCTAAATCACACAATTACTGTTACTCACCTTCTCCTACATTCAGCTTCAATACAGTGTCGGTCTGTATTCTATCAGACACATCAACAGCACACGCATATGTTCCAGTGTCCTTCATAATCAGCTCTCTGATAAACACTTTGAAGAATCCTGCACTTCTGTTGTCATGAACTGACAATCTGCCATCATGTGACCATTCACTGTTTAATTATTTCACAGTTTTTACTTTCTTTCTTTTTTCATTAAAACACCTAAGATGTGTTCCGATCTTACAGAAACCTTTAGATTTGTCTTTGTATTCATCCTCATATCTGCACTTGATGTTGACCCCTCCCCCTGCATATGCACTCAGTTCTCTAGAGACCAAAAAAGATGTAAAATCATGCAAATAAAAAATATATATATGTAGTATCTAATAAAAATCACATTAAACTTAAATTGAAGTTCTTTATTATTACTTTTTTTAAGATCATGTCTTAAATTCCCAACTCATTAGAGGAAAGTTTAAAGGCTTTTTTCTTACAACCTAAGTTACATGATTTAATGACAGATGGAAGTAAGCATGAAACATTTTTTAACAATATAAATCAGCAAACAAATGTATGGTTAAAAAAGGCAAAGCAATGCAGGACAACCATTTTACAAATGTCAGACTTGAAGAGTACAAACACAAACACATACTGAAACTATAAATAAGCTGAAATGATTCCTTTAAATTAAATTAACTAGGTACAGGAACAGGATTATATCTAATCGGTTATTTAAATTATAATCAACTATTAAAGTCTTAGCCCTACAAAAGGTAAATAGAGCTTAAATTATGCTTACGTAAATCATCTACTTGAATAATCAGAAAGAATATGTTATGGGTACCAAAAAATTAACATTACAATATTACAAGTGCAGTAGTATATAGTTTTTGCATTGTATTTTTGTATTAGTATAAGGACTCCTCCTCCTAAATATCCTGTTACTTCCTTGGAATCTCCTCCATCTAACAAAACACCAAACATCCATTTGAGCAAAACCTTCCTTCATGTAACACTGCTGCTGAGAGTGAGGATTATTCTGAAGTGCATTTCTTTACCTGAGATCAGACAGAGGGTGAAAATGAGGAGGATCTTCATTTGTGAACTTTGAGTAAAATGTATACATTCAACTCAGAAGCTTTCAAATTTCTCACATTAGGCACACAGCACCTGCGCGCACAAACACACACACACACACACACACACACACACACACACACACACACACACACACACACACACACACACACACACACACACACACACACACACACACACACACAGCGCCTGCGCACACAGACCACCTACGCGCACAAACACACATATACACAGCGCACATACACTAATGGAAACACTTATCTGTCTGGATTTATTTGAACTTTTTTAAAGGTAAAGTGCAGGTTAATTTGTTTTAGTTTTACTTTACATATTATTTTTACGCTTTTTTTTTTTTTGGCTGTGAAATGAATAATTTGAGTTTCCATTAATTCTTTTGGGGGAAATTGGCTTTGATTTATAAGTGTTTTGATATACAAGACCACTTCCAGAAGAAATTATACTTGCAATCCAAGGTTCCACTGTATACTCATATAAAATATAAACAGGTAGAAACTATGGGGGTGGAGCATTTTAAAGAATAACAAGAATAAAAAAAATGTAAATGAATAAAGGTAAATGCTTTATGACTTCCACAACATTGATAAATGTATCTTTATGGTGGATTTTTAGAAAATCTGGTGTTTAACATGTAACAAAGGAAGAAGAGTATCAACAAAATATTAGATTTCTAAAGTTACAGGTTATTTAGCTCTAATCTAAATTCAGTAATATATTCACATAAAGCAGTATAACTGACTGAAGTATAGTCACACAAGACCTCCTTAAAATGTGGAACTGCATCATTAGAGCTGGTTACACTGCTGTAAATAATCACCGTGTAAGTTAAACTTTTGGCAAATTTCTTCTGGAATAAGATTTGTGTCCAAAAGGATTAAGCAAAAATAAAGGAGTTAAACAAAAATTTTAAACATTGAAACTGAAGACAACCTTGATTGCTAATCTATAAATGCTCCTAGGTGCTTAAGAGAGGAAGACAAGACAAAAAAAAAAAATGGAAGAGAATGTGAAAAAAACTGATCAATGAAAGAGAAGTGAAGAACACTTAAACAAATAGCAATTCACTTGTATAGTATTACTATAATATTTTATGTCTTTTAAATTATTTTTCTTCACTTTTTTTGTTAAATTCTAAAAAAAAAATCTTTTTGATTTAATTTTTTTTATTGTTTTGGCAAAAACTCTCAGTTCATAATTTCTCCTCTCACAGTTACACACAGCAACACAGGTCTCTGAAAGAGAAATAGAATCTATATACATTAACTCATTTTCATATATTTAACATCTTTAGCAAATTAACATAATATATGGAAAAGAATCATAAAATTTTAGCTAAACAATGTGTTCGGTAGAAATCCAATAAACTTCACCATCCAAATAACACCATTCCTACAGTAAAGCATGGATGTGATTATATCTGTGTCTCTCTCTGCAACAGGGACTGGAGCACTTTAATTAGACTTGAAGATTGCAGACCACAAACAGTCACCATAAAATTTAACTTAAATTGAGCAATTTATTTGAAATGGGTTTGATTCTTTTCCATACCTACTCTACACAGCGATGAAGACAACTGCCTCTAGGTCAGTTCCTGAGTCTGGGTCAGAATGCCTGCTGAAAAGACACCTTCTCTACATACTGTACCTGTACTTCTCCACAACTTTTAGAGTCTCTACTGCCCTCTAGAGCACATAATGTGTAAGAGAGCAAGAAATGTAAGGTTTGAAATCCAGGGTTAATTAATTAATTAACCAAGCAGATTTTTAAAAGAAGTGATATATTTGGCTGGAAAGCCACTTCTTAACATTATTAACTCCTCATTATATCTAGGCCAGGTCTCTAAATCTTTCAAGTTGGCATTTAATAAACCTCTTCTTTAAAAATCTAATTTAGATCCGACTGATATAACAAATTACAGACCGATTTCAAACCTTCCGTTTTTATAAAAAATATAAGAGAAGATAGTATCAGCTCTAATATGCACATTCTTGCAGGAAAACAATATCATTGAAAAATTTCAGCCAGGTTTCAGGCCCCATCATAGTACAGAAACTGCACTAGTTAAAATTGCAAATGACTTGGTTTTAGCTTCGGACCAAGCCTGCATCTCGATACTAGTCCTACTTGATCTTAGTGCTGCATTAGACACTACAGATCATAATATTCTCATAGATCATTTACAAAATCACATAGGTATTCAGGGACAGGCATTGAAATGGTTTAGATCCTATCTGTCTGATCGATACCATTTTGTAGATCTGAATGGAGAACTGTCTGGTGTAATGCCAGTGAAATATGGGGTGCCACAGGGGTCAGTTTTAGGACCTCTGCTGTTCTCAATATACATCCTTCCCTTGGGTAACATCATTAGAAGACATGGGATTAGTGTCCATTGTTATGCTGATGATACCCTGTTATACATCTCCACAAGACCAGGCGAAATACTCAAGTTGTCTAGACTAACTGAGTGTGTTCAAGACATAAAAGATTGGATGACCGATAATTTTCTTTTACTAAATTCAGATAAAACAGAGATATTACTTATTGGCCCAATAACCAGTACACAACAGCTCTCTCAATTCCACTTGCGTTTCAAAGAATGTACTGTTACCACCAGCTCGACAGTGAAAGACCTGGGTGTAATATTAGACAGTAACTTAACCTTTGAAAATCATATTTCCAATATCACAAAAACAGCCTTTTTCCACCTTAGAAATATTGCTAAGCTTAGGAAGATTTTATCTGTATCTGATGCAGAAAAGCTAGTTCACGCATTCATGACCTCCAGACTGGACTACTGTAATGCATTGCTGGGTGGTTGTCCTGCATCCTCAATAAACAAACTACAGTTAGTCCAAAATGCAGCTGCCAGGGTTCTCACCAGATCAATAACCCCAATATTATCATCCCTGCACTGGCTACCTGTTCAGTTTAGAATTAATTACAAAATAGCATTACTTACACACAAGGCTCTAAACGGTCTAGCTCCTACATCTAGCCAGTCTTCTGATACGTTACAATCCACCACGCTCCTTAAGATCACATAACTCCAGAATTCTGGTAGTTCCCAGAATATTAAAATCTACAAAAGGAGGTAGTGCATTTTCATATTTAGCTCCAAAACTTCCTATATAGCCTTCCTGACAGTGTTCGGGGCTCATACACAGTTTCCCAGTTTAAAAGTAGACTCAAGACGCATCTCTTTAATCTGGCATACGCATAATTAATTAATTTCACAACCTCATACTACAGTACTTTTATCCTGAATGGCAACTACGGGTTTCTACCCATCCCGAGGCATCTGGAGATTGTTCCAGCTTCAGTACACAGAGGCCAATCCTGCGAGAATCCTGAGGCATCCAGAGAAGGACCACCTCCAGCTGGATTCTGCTTCATGATGGTTTGGAGCTACACATGATGCTCCTGAGCTCACAGTGATCCAGACCCCATCTGCCCTCTGCACCTTCTGACTCATCCCTGTGCTGAACTGGACTTCATGTTAATTTAAATAACTTCTGTTATACTGAACTTTCAGCTGCATAACACACATGATGTTATATCATTTCTGTTATCCATTATCACTCAAGTGAGGATGGGTTCGATGCACATTTTTCTCACACATACACACTTCCATAAATTGTTAAAAGCGCTATAGAAATAAAATAAAATTAAATGTAATTGAAAAAAAAATTATTATTATTATTATTATTATTATTATTATTATTATTATTATTATTATTATTATTATTATTAAAGTGTGATTAATTTTTTTTACATACAAAGGGAAGAAGAGTCTATCATTCCAGTAAAGTTGCTCAGTATGTTAATATATTGTATATTGTATTTGTTTACAAAAGTTCAATGGTTTAGGGAAAAAAGTAGACAAAAATGATTGCAGTGCCATGTGAAAGTCACAAATTATCCATTCCTGATAGTTTATATGGTGTGTCTACAAGAACAACATTATACTTTAGGTTTCCTCTGGGTTTAAACAATTACTTCTACAAGATTGAGAATCAATACTTCCACCTAGAAGAGATTTTAGTTTAAATTAAGTAATTTTTTTTGCGGTTGTAAATATTATTTAAAATAAAAGCTTCAGATTATAAATAACTAGATCCAACCCTGCTTCTTTCTCTGTTACTCTGAAAAAACACTGTGGGTTTTTTTATTCAACATAAGTTATCAAATAAAAAAGGAAAAACACACATGAATGTGTTTATTTCACTGATTAAGCATAATTTCCAGAATTTGGGTCTCTACTTGGAAATCGAAAGCTGGACAACAGCAGATATGAGCGCACAGAGCTGTATCAGTCATAGTCAGCATTACAAAAATATGCTGAGCACTGAGACATGTTTAATTTCTCTTTAAATTCAGGGTGCACACTTTGCACGTGGGACATTTTGCAAGCTAAGAAAGACACAAGAGGTCAGATGGTGTCAGTTAAATTTGCAGATTCATTGAACCTTCAGAATCTAAACATGTTACATAAAATAGGATTTTTTTTTTTCTGAAGAAGCATTGAATATAATCTCATTCAAATAGAAAGGTATAGAAAACATTCACTATTTTACAATATTATATAAAGACGTCAACACAAAATAATACACAGTCACACCTACTAACCAAAGTGACAGGCTGTATGTTGTAATTCAATAAAATGAGAGCAGGTGTGATATGCGCTGTGACTATGAAGGGAACTCTGAGCAGTGTCTGAGTCTCCTCAGTCTGGAGCGCATGTGTACAGGAACACAAGGAGTGAAGAGCTCATTGTGCCGCATTATCGCTTGACTGTGACTGTCATATTGTGAGATTTGTATTGTATATCTTTAACTCTGATGTTATGTGGAATTCATTGAACTTACTGTACTACCATTATATGGGGTAAGAACCCCAAATGCACATATGCACAAAAACATGCAAACAAGCTCCGGAGGGCAAAATATGGGAACAAATAATGAATAAGCAGAATAAGAATAATATGTCTTTAACTGTGTCTTTAAAAATAGATGCACATACAGTACTACACTCATTGCTAAAAATATTTATCTGAGAGAATGGGAAGTGAAGGAGGGGAAGTGGTATCTTGACAAAACAGTAAAGCTCCACTTGAGCCCTAATGATGCTAAACTAAACAGATGAGGTAACGTGACTGACTGAAGTGTAGTCAGAAGTGACGTCTTCCCCAACCTGTGGAACTGCATCATTAGAGCTGGTGGTGTTGGAGTGAAAACTCACTGCTGCGTAAGTCAGACCTCCAGCAGGTTTCTCAGCTTCGATTGACCTGTAGGTAACTGAGCTGTGGAGTAGACGCCCTGATCAGAGGGGATTGTGGGTAACTGAGCTGTGGAGTAGACGCCCTGATCAGAGGGGATTGTGGGTACCTGAGCTGTGGAGTAGACGCCCTGATCAGAGGGGATTGTGGGTACCTGAGCTGTGGAGTAGACGCCCTGATCAGAGGGGATTGTGGGTAACTGAGCTGTACAATAATCTGTAGAGTCAGAACACTGGTGTCATAAACAGTTTGAGAAGGGTCAGATGGGATTGTGGGTAGTTGAACACTATAGTAAACTGCAGGAGTTCTCTGGTGTCTTTAATCTCCTCATATTCACAGACAGCAAGAGGAACTGGAGAGCAAAGAGAAACAGAAACAAAAAAAATGCATAAATATTTTCCGCTTCTTCTTGTTTTTCAAAAGAAAACAAGTATTGGTACTAAACACACACACACACACACACACACACACACACACACACACACACACACACACACACTTTCTCTCTCGTTCTATGATAAAGACAGTTACCTACTCCTTAAGTTTTAAACAGGACACTGGTCAGTAGAAGTTGTACCTGCTGGGAGAAAAAACGTCACATAATCGGTAGTTATTTTTTACTGTTGTTAGTTTTATTTTTGGATTTTTATTATGGGGAGAAATCTATTTCAGTCTGGCTCAGAAATAATCAATCACATTTAAATTCATGGTTAAAAGCTATTATCGTACGTCTGTTACTAATGAAATGATTGAGATTAACCCCAGATAAAGATCAGCGCTGTGTCCTATTCCACAGTGTACTTTAAACACTACTCCCTGCTCCCTGACTGTCCTGCAATGCCCCCAATGCTGACAACACTTCCTCTATGTGCTACCTTGAAAACCTAAACAGATTGGATACCTGTGGCTGCTACTGTGATAATTTCTCTGAAATAAAAAAAAAGTAATATATACTGCACTGAGACAAAAACGGATACATTACAGAACATATACTATTAAACATACAAAACCTGTGATTAAATGTTATTAGATTAATGTACAACTAACTCCCTCATCCTAAAAGAGATTAATATTATGCAGGTAAATAATCTAAGCAATTTTAACAGTTTATCGGTTAATTATATTTGTACATTACTTACAAATTATTAATATTATGTAAAATTAATATTTTTCATCACCCATAATATAAAAAAAAATAGTGCATAAAGTGAGGTGCACCATGTTTTCTTATGCTCCGGCAAGGCACAGTGAATGATGGGTAATGTTGCTTGTCCACTTCTTCTGAAGTGATGAAGGATTGTTCAAACGTTTGCAATTTCTTTGTACCCTGCGGTTCGGAAACGCACTAACATGGCTGGATGCCCATATTTATTCCGAATAAGACTTCACTGTGCTCTCCACAACTTTATCCAGGAGATCTTTTGATAGTGCCTTGCCATCCATAATTGATTGCTGATTTCAGTTCCACTAACAGGGACTGAAATGCTCCAACTTTTCATGCTGAGAAGCTGAGTAGGGAAATATTGCAAAGTCTAGATGTGCAACGGTTTGTGTGCCATTGAGAAGGTGATTAGCTTCACCTAATTGAGTGATCCTTTTCCATATCAGTGATTCTGTTTTTTATCTTTTTGTTTTTTTTTACCTGTTGGTGTTTTATCTTTCACTTGGGTAACTAAATATAGGTGGATTAAACAAAAACTATGTCTGTCTTCATTTTAGGCTGCAAAGCAACAAAGTGTAAAGAGATGATTGATGATTGATTTCTATACACACTATAACCAAGTTATACATTTTATGATGTGTTGTTTGTGTGTAAATACCTTGCAGCTTGCACCTCTTCTGTAGAGTCAAAGTAAGGATTGTGATAACAATCAAAAGCAGCAGAATAATTATGGAAACAGTGATCACAGTGGAAGCTGGAAATTCTGGAAGAGAAACCGACACTTTAACCTACATACTAATCAATTAAGATATCAGATTTATTAAAGTCCTGGAGTTAAATTATGGGTGTGATGTACATATTAGAATCACCTGCTGGCTGAGAATCTTGGGGAGACTTAGATAATGATGTTGATAAAGAGGAGGAGAAGGAGGAGGAGGAGGACAAAAATGACAATGATGTTGATGATGATGATGAATGTGGAGGTAATGGTGTGTTTAATAATGGTGGTGATAGTAATGATGATGATGATGACAACAATAATGAGGAGGAGGTTGATCGTGGTGACGACAATTTTGATGATGATGATGATGAGGAGGAGGATAAGGAGAATGACAAAAATGACGATGGTGATGATGATAAATGTGGTGGTAATGTTGAAGGTGGTGTGTTTAATAATGGTGGTGATAGTAATGATGATGATGATGACAACAATAATGAGGAGGGGGTTGATCGTGGTGACAACAATTTTGATGATGATGATGAGGAGGAGGAGGATGATGATGAGGTAGAGGTGGAGGAGGAGGACAAATATTTCAAAAATGACAGTGATGATGCTAATGATGTTGATGAATGTGGTGGTAACGGTGTGTATAATAATGATGGTGATAGTAATGAGGATGATGACGATGAAAATAGTGAGGAGGAGGGTGATGGTGATGACAAAAATTTTGATGAAGATGATGAGGAGGAGGAGGACAAAAATGACAATGATGGTGAGGATGATGATGATGATGAGGAGGAGGATGAGGTGGAGGGCAAAAATAACAACGATGGTGGTGATGTTGTTGATGATGATGATGATGATGATGATGATGATGAAGAAGAAGAAGAATGTGGGGGTAATTCTGTGTATAATAATGATGGTGGAATTAATAATGATGATGACAATGACGAAAACAATAATAAAGAGGAGGAGGGTGAAGGTGATGGAAATTTTGATGATGATGGGGAGACAGAAGAGGAGGAGGAGGATGAAAATGTCAATGATGAAGATGATAATGTATGTGGTGGTAATGGTGTGTATATTAATGATGATAGTAACAATGATGATGATGTTGATGATGACAACAATAAGGAGGAGGAGGATAATAGTGATGATGCTGATGCTGATGATGATGACGATGATGATGATGATGATGATGATGATGAAGGTTGTGTTGGTTTCCAAATTGAAACACTTGAATCTAAAAATTAGAAGAAAGTTTCAGATCAGACACGACAACAGTACAGTGGCTGTTTACTACATGTGGAATTGACTGTTGCTTATACTGTACTTCTGTTATCTTACAGCAATAATGTAAGATAAGTAGGGAAGCAAAAATGCACACATGCGCAAGAACATACTGTAGAACAAACTTTGAGCCTAATACACATCTGTATTATCTGCTAACAAATAATGAGACTTAGATCACTTCAATTCCATGTGTTAACTTATTTCTGAACTTAACTGCTCTGTTTGTTCTCACACTATTGTTTTATTCACTACCTGTCCAATACTATCACAGGATAGTCCTGGTTAGGATGTGCACTGAGTCTGTGCTCCACACAAAAACTCTGTAGTGGCAAAATAAATGCAGTGTGTCTCTACAAACTCACCAGTAACTGTCAGGTTGATCCGTGTGAAATAAACCTTGTATCCATCATCAGATTCCCAGGCTGCTTCAGCTCCACACCAGAATTCACCAGAGTCTCGCCCAGTTAGACTTCTAATACTCACACTCAAGATTTGTCTTTCTCTGTCATCATACAGGAAATATTTTCCTATATTTATGTGTTTTCCACTTTCATTAACAGATTTTCTATAAGAACAAGCAGAATCCTGCAGCCTCATCTTGCAGAGAAACTTGGGATTACTCCTGAGGGATTCTGGGTATTTACAGCTGATGCTTGAATCTCCTCCTATAAGGACAGTCTCACTGATAGACGTCTCATAGGACAGATCTGCAAATAACAGTCACGTCATCTCAGTTTACATGTGTTTATGTGTTCTAGAAAATAAATAAATAAAAAAACTTTACAGTGTGAATTATGACATTTCCTAGTATATCATTTTGGACACAAAGTTTTCCTGAATTTTGATGCTGTGTCACATGACGGCTCACACATCACTGCTTTTCTACACACTGTGAACACTTGTAGTTTTTGTATGCTTCAAATCATATTCACACAAACATCAAATAAACATCCTGCACCCGTGCTTACAACCCAGTTATGTGGGACATGAATCATGGAAGCATTCATCAACCTATGTTTAGCAGCCTGGAAAAAATTCACATGGGGACATTTTGATAATTTCCTGTACTTTTTGAAAAAGAGCTATAGATGCATCTCAACAGATTTTTTTTTTTTTTGTATGTTTCTTAGTCAGGTGGTCTGGTGAATTAACAGGTAAGAATCACAGCTCGAGGGTCATAAGTTCATCGTACTGTATGTGTGGCGGATCCTTGTAGGATCCTTATATGAGGACTGTTATGAGAACAAGGAAGCTATGGTGAAAAACAACTATGGAGTTAAACTTAATGTCCATCCATGCATTTGCTGTACTGCTTATTTTTTTGTAGAGTCAGGGAATGAGATACAATAAAACACAAATACCACACACACACATAAATAGACATATACACGGAGTAAAGGCGAAGTTTTGAACCACCAGCTTTATAGGTGCAACGAGACACTATGGAGACTCATGGAGTTATACTTAACTTGATACAATAAATTTGCTCATTTAAATATCATCACAACATGTTTCCTCTGTTAACGCGCACAACTGCAGTTACTCACCTTCTGTTACATTTAGCTTCACTACAGTGTCGGTCTGTATTCTATTAAACACAGCAACAGCACACGCGTATGTTCCAGTGTCCTCCGTGATCAGCTGTCTGATAAACACACTGAAGAATCCTGCACGTCTGTTGTCATGAACTGAGAATCTGCCATCATGTGACCATTCACTGTTTAGTTTTGTTCTGCTTTGATTAAAACACCACTGTTCTGTGTCGATCTTACAGAAAGATTTTGGTTTGTCTTTGAGTTCATCCTCATATATGCACTTAATGTTGAGTCTTCCCCCTGCATACGCATTCACTTCTCTAGAGACCACGGGCCCTGTGAAAAACAAAATGTTCAGTTGATTAAACTCTAAAAAAAAATACATACATTAAATTAATTTCTAGTTTGTTTTTATTATTATGATGATTTTTTTATGAAGATTATGTTTTAAATTCCTTATTTAACAAAAGTAAGCTAAACGACTGAGCTCTTTTTTTTTATTTTACATTTTTAACAATCTATACAAGTGAACAAGATCATGGTTGAAAAAGGCAGGATTAAAGGTGTCAGATTTGAAGAGTAAAACATCTCACAAACACACACTGGAATAGTAAATCCTTCCTAAAATAAGCCATAAATGAACTGAATTGAATCCATTAAATTAAACAAGTGAGTATTAAAGAGTGAGTTCAGTAGCCAGGTCCAGGGACAGGTTTATATCTAATAGGTTACATTGGCAAGAAAAAGTATTTCGACCTTTTGGAACGTCTTTACAGAATTGTTTTCTGTATTAATTAGGTATAAAATGTGATCTGATCTTCAACTAAGTCAAGGTTATTGAGAAATATGATGTGACTAAATCACTTTGGGACTGTGGCTACTCTACCAGGAAGAATTCCCAAGGATAATGTCAGAATGTCTGAGCATCTGCTGAAACTCTGTAGGAGTTGGG
Organism: Clarias macrocephalus; assembly: GCA_011419295.1. Classification (NCBI taxonomy): domain Eukaryota; kingdom Metazoa; phylum Chordata; class Actinopteri; order Siluriformes; family Clariidae; genus Clarias; species Clarias macrocephalus. The sequence goes on from JAAGKR010002406.1 coordinate 36,590, forward strand.
TGGTGGGATGCTCCAAAACACAGAAGCAAGTTCACAACAGAATGACTTAAAAAAAAAGAGGGGGGGGGGGGGGGCATGCAAAAAGTAAATATGGATTAAATTATGATCTTAATATTTGAATAAAGTAACATATTAATGCTAACAAAAACCATGGAATATTACATAAGTATAGTAATGAAGTATGATTAATTGGTATTTTTTATGTCTGCTATCAGTGTTGGAAAACTCACCTTCCTTTACCTTCAGTTCCACTCGTGTGTAATTGTCTTTGCCAAAACCACGTTCAACTCCACACTGGTACGTCCCAGTGTCCTGTACACTGAGCTCTCTGATCATCACCCAGAATTCTGCTGATTTGGTGTCATCATACAGTGAGAATCTTCCTGAATGTATCCACTTGTTTTTATCTTCTGTCTTTATTTGGTCAGAACAGTCTGGTGCTGAACCCTTACAGAAATATTTCTTGTTTTGTGTGTATTCTGTATGATACTTGCACTTGATAAGGACTCCTCCTCCTGAATATCCTGTTACTTCCTTGGAATCTCCTCCATCTAACAAAACACCAAACATCCATCTGAGCAAAACCTTCCTTCATGTAACACTGCTGCTGAGAGTGAGGATTATTCTGAAGTGCATTTCTTTACCTGAGATCAGACAGAGGGTGAAGATGAGGAGGATCTTCATCCTGAGTTCACACTCACACACCTCCACACCGACTCCACTTCAGAAAGATATTAAAGCTCCTGTTCTGTTACACACTGTTACTGTCTCTGTCCTGCTGTGTGAAGGGTTGTGTCTTTATCTATGTCTTTACTAGAAAGTTATGTAACCGCTTCCCATTTTAGTTGTCTGAGAAGAGCTTCTCAACGGGGTTAGGTGTGAACTATGTGTTCAAATTTCAGACATAAAATTCCCCTCTGGTCAGTTACAGTGTGTAAACAATCATATAAAAGTGTATAAGTTTTAAATATTTTATTAGATGTCTATTACCCCATGTCAGTGTGCCTGCTCTAATGTCTGATGGCCTCTACCCTAGAGCACCCCCTAGAGCACAAGGTGCATCGTAGCATCAACAAGAACGCAAATTAACCAGAATCACTGGTAAAGCAATGTATTTTATTGGTAAACTCAGGCTAACAGCACACACACAGGCTTGATTCTTAGCTACAGAACTGCTAGGATAGGGATAACCAGTGTTAGATAATAGATAGAACAAAAGCCCAACATTAATTTAGTAAACAACAACACAGGCAACACATTAACACATATCTGTTACAACAATCAACACTTATTCTAATAAAAACAAAACATTAAGCACCACATTAACAGACAAGTGCAAGACCTTGCAGTTCAACAAATTAGCTCTTATTTTACATTTCCCAGCCTTTCAAATAGGTTAATTCTACAGGCTGGTAAATGTAGCACACTTGAATAAGACTTATTGTGACATACTGTATACTTTTCCTCTTCTTACTGTAGAACTGAAAAATACAGACACAACATATTGCGACTTTTCTTTACACCAGTAGGAAGTCATGTGGTAGCAGGAGATTCCTATGGATAATTCCATAGGATATGGATATGTCGATCAGGAGGCTCCCATCTGTTTTCCGCACACACAATTGGGCCAGAGTTGGAGGATTTAGATTGGTTTTATCTAACCTCTATTCAACAGGTCTTATTCACTGTATCCTGCAGGTTACTTACTGTGCAATATATTTTTTACCAGCCATGCACTATATTTTACTTACTTTTATTTTACTTATGGAGTAGATTCATTCAGACTAATATATTCGTTTGGTTTAAGCCAGGTTTCGGTGAGGCAGAGTGCGTGGAGACAGTAATCTGAGATCATTTCATTAACAATAAGTGCTTTAGGCGCAAGGGAGCTAATGTTGAGAAGTTATTTGGCCTTTTTCTGGTTTTCTGGTTATCAGATTGTTTCTGGAGAATTTAACGAATTTATTCTTTTTTCTCATTATTCAGGGAACAGACAATTTCTATAGGAAATAGACGCACAATGTGTGTGCGTCTATCAGTATGGCGAGTCGTAATGTGGCTACTGTGTTTGGAATCTATGACACGACTTACCGCCAGTCAGATGGTTCGTAGTGTCCTGGAGATGTTGTCTGAGAGGACTGCTGCTCCAGCTCTGCTAGGGTGCAGGCCATCGGTGTGGTAGAGCCTAGGACGCTCCCAGAAAACATTCCAGTTATCAACAAAGGGTAATCTCTGTTGTTGACACCAAGATTGTAACCATTCATTAAAAGCAAACAGTCTACTGAATCTCTCAATTCCTCGATGAAATGTGGGAAGTGGTCCTGATACGATGATCCTTGTTGTGGGTGATGTGCTGCGGACCTTCTCAACCAGGCTCCTGAAGTCCTTCTTCAGGATCTCCGTCTGCCTCAGCCTGGTGTCGTTTGTGCCAGCATGAAGGACCACAGCTCCAAAGTTCTCCCTCAGGGCCGCAGGCACCTGTGCAGCAACATCAAGAACATGAGCACCAGGTGCGCACCTTACCTTTAGCCAGGTGCGCACCTTACCTTTAGACGATGGAGTCTCCGATGACCAGCGCGTCATGTACCGTCTCGCAAAGAGGAGCGAAGCGGTTTCGGGTCGCGATCTCGAAGACGGGTGGCGGCGGAGGGGGAGAGGTCCTCGTCCGGGGACTAGCACGCGTCTTCCGCTGTTGCTGTATCCAGGCTTCGTGGTATCCTGGCGCCGGGGTGAAGGAAACCTGGGCGGGCTGCGTTCTTGGCACGTTGGACCTGGGCAGAGAAACAGAGGAGTAGAGGTTGTTGGAGAATTTGTGTCATGCCAAGAATTTACCTGGGACAGGTGAGCGTCGGTCCGTGACGATTCCAGCGCGGCTTTCTCCTGTCGTAGCTGGGCCAACTTCACCTGTAGGTCTGCTTCCTCAAGCTCTCCATCTCCAAATCCATCAAGTGCAGCTCCAGTGTATCCTCACCTGCACTCAGAGGCAGAGACACAACCGACATGGTGTCTAAAAACGGAGATAATCGGTGTAAAAAAGCGTAGGTAGGTTGTGATAGCCGGGCTAACGGGCTAGCGATGCTAATGTGATAGCCGGCAAGTGGCTGAGTATATTATAAAATACTTATCTGTTATATGTTCACTCTTCGTAACAGGGCGAAAAAGTTGGTCAATCTGGCGGAGCTTGGAAAAAAGCAGGTGAGGTTAGTAAAAGTTCCTGAGCACCTTTAAGGACTGTCAAAAGTCTATCAAGCATCTGAGGTGGTAGACATGCTGCAGGGCCTTTTTCACGACGGTGTTGGGGTGTCAGAACCATGACAGGTCGTGTAACGTGAACACTGAGATAAGTGAAGTCGTCCACTCTCCAATGGCGCTCATTGATGACAGGCGTTTGGCAGTTTCTCTTCTGCTTTGTTCTAAAATCCACTATTAGCACGTTAGTCTTGCTGATGTTCAGGAGGAGGTTGTTCCTCTAGCAGTTCTCCAGATTCCTCCAGGTCTCATTATTGTTAGAGATCAGGCCCACCATAAAGGGCTCAGAACACAACCCTGGGGGCTCCAGTGTTGAGGGTGAAAGAAGCTGAGACATGTCTGCTCATCCTTCTTCCCTGTGGTCTGCCAGTTAAGAAATTGAAGATCCACTGACACATGGATGGGCTGAGTCCCAGGTGCTTCAGCTTGGTGGTGAGTTTGAAGGGAATTATAGTGGTAAACGCTGAACTGTAGTCGACAAAGAGCATTTTAACACAATTTCGTCTCCTATGTCCAGGTGTGAAATATGTTGAACGGTTCGAATGGTATGCATACTGTAGTGGAACCAGTGTGTCAGGCAGTGAAGAAATTATGAAGTTTCTGACCAGCCAGTCAAAACAGTTCATCACTACTAAGGTGAGGGCTACAGGGTGGTATTCCTTGAGGGAAGCAGGATGGAGTTTCTTGATGACTGACTCTTTAAAGCATGTGAAGATTACTGACTGGGATAGGGAGAGGTTGAATATTTCTGTGAATACAGACACTAGCTGGTCTGCACAGGCTGTGTGTTACAGTACATTCTGTTTCTGGTGTTGGCATTCCTTTCCTCTCTGCAGCCATTAGCAATAGTTTTAGTATTAGCATTGTTAGCTGAAGCCTTAAAGCGAGCGGAGAAGGGTTTCCCGTGTGCAAGAGACATAAAAGAGCTTTATGTGTTTTATCACAGTCTTATATGCAAGATCACAGTTAAACATCTCATGTTAAATTGTTCTGCTGTTTTGTATACAAAAACACAGCAAAACATCTGAGATAGAATAAAGATGTTGACCCTTTTTGGTCAACAGCATTTAATCTTAATGAATATGTCAATATATATATAATGTTTCTTCATGCTTTCAAGAGTTACTTCTACAGGTTTGAGGATCAATACTGCCCTCTAGAGGAGCTTTTAGTAAAAGTACTTTTTATGGACATATAAATATTATTCAGTGATTTAAATAAAGCATTCACATTCTAATAAATAAATAATAAATAATTACCTTACCAATTTCTCTTTTACTCTCTTAACCAATAATGTTCACTTTTAATTCAACATCATTATATAAATAATATTACTCCAGTTATTAAATAAAAAAGAAAAAAGAAAAAAGAAACATATATAGAAGTATAATGGTGTTTACCACAGTTTTATTTATTGCTTGACTTTTGCATATGTCAGATTGTCAAATTTGGATTTTATTAATTATTATTTTATGGAGAATTCATTAAACTCCACTTTAGTCCAACTATCATTACATGATACCGAATGATAGTTGAACTATACTCTAAAAAATGCTGTTTCTGTGAACACATTTTTGGGTTGTTCATGCTGGGTCAAAATTCTGGGTTATTTTGGGTACTCTAAACATATTGTTGGGTTGGGTAATGCTTGCGTCATCACCAGGGCATTAGGGGAAACCGAGTTCTGAGTACCCACGGGTTGATATACACGGGTTTCCCGCCCTGAGCATGTGCATTGCTGATGAATCAGGGGAAAAACCATTCTGTGTATAACCAGAGGGGTGTATACTTACATGTTTATATATTTAGGCATTGTCTGTGTATTAATAATATATTTTGAATATTGAGGAGGGTTATTAGTTAGAGTAGATGGGAGCAGAGTTAGTCTTTGTGATAGTTGAGAGAGCTGAGTGTAATTTTTTAAATATATTTTGTAAATTATTGTTTTGTTACTTTCTTTATTTATTTTTCTTTTTCCTCACTTTTTTGTACACTATTTGGATCACTTGAGCACCTTTTTACACAATAAACACCTGTAAGCACCAAAATGCTATTGCACTTTATATCACGGCTGTGAGACGCATCCTGTACGCTGCGTGCTATTTGCACTACACCGGGTGTTCTCAAACCCTCGAGTGTGCACTTCCGTTCTTTGCATTCTTGGATGGGATGACAAACTTTCTGGATTCTTCACTTCTGAAGCAAGGGGTACGCCACTTAAAGCTGGCAGTATTTTATGGTAAGTTTATATGAATTTTTATCTACATTTGAAATGTTGTAGTTGTGGTAGAAGCAAGCAAATTTTCATGGAAAGTCTCTTGGCTATTGTGCTACTCCACTAGAGGTCACTGTTCATGTCTGTCTATAGTTTTTGTTGGTCGACTCAGTTTCCCAGAAGGCACCTCAGTCAGGTGATGAGTGCTCACCTGAACTGAGGTGGTTCATTAAAGTTTCTATAAATAGCAGTTTGTTCTGGGAAACTGGGTCGAGCATTGTTGTTGAATGTTTGTGGTTGTTTGGTATGTTGAATGTTTATTTGTATAATGTCATGTGGGGATTCCTTTTTGTTTCTTTAAGTTCATATTTGGTTTACGTTTTGTAACCTTTGTTTTCAGAGGGCTCTAGTTTTGTTTTCTGTCTGTTCCTTGTTCTGATGGATTCATGGAGCTGCCTTGTTCAATGTTTAGCTAAGCTGTGTCTCCGCCTGTGTCCTGTGTAAGTACTGTTCTGTGTCTTCCCTTGTATGTGTAGCCACATGAGGGCTTAGCCATTAGCAGGGTTAGCCGCTAGTAGGCCTTGACGGCTAGAGAGGTTAGCCTCCAGTAGGCTAGCCTCTAGTGGGATTGACTGCTAGTGGTTCTGGTCACTAGTAGGTTAGCCGCTAGCTTGGAATAGCCTCATGTGTGCCTTTCTTTGTGTTCTGTTTCCTTTTTAGGTCAGTACTAACTCCATTAGATACTAACCCGGTTAGGTCAGCATCCAGTGTCCCCATATTCCGTGTAGCTACTAACCTAACTAACCAGTCCTGTCTCTAGTCTCTGTGCCCCTGGTCCTGTCTTCAGTCCTGTCTCTAGTCTGTATCCCTAGTCCTGTATCTAGTCTCCAGTCCTGTCCCCATCTCTAGTTCCTGCCACGTCCTGTCCAGTCTTGTCTCTAGTTCCCCTATGTATCTTTAATTAGCTCCAGCTCCATGTTTCCTCATCCTCAGTCCCCTGTGTCAGTCCTCAGTCCCCTGTGTCAGTCCTCAGTCCCCTGTGTCAGTCCTCAGTCCCCTGTGTCAGTCCTCAGTCCCCTGTGTCAGTCCTCAGTCCCCTGTGTCAGTCCTCAGTCCCCTGTGTCAGTCCTCAGTCCCCTGTGTCCCTCTGTTCAGATCCTTTCCTGTTGTGTTTTTCCTGAGCCCTAGTTTTAGTTTACGTTTGTTGTTTTGGTTCCTTTGTTGGTTTGTGTCTGAGTTTTGTTAATAAAGACAATTTCGGTTTGCACACCCCTCTGCGTTCCTGCCTACCATATATGCCCACGGCAACACCATCAGCCGGTCTAGCCAGTACCACCAGCTAGACGCCATGACATACTGTATGTTTAATGACGGTTTTAATAGGTCTGTTAAAAAAAAATACAAAAAAAAAACTGGTTGTGTTATTCTGACCCAGCAGTTTTATTCTTTAGATTCTGGACTTCTGACTGGATCATGCTCAGAGCACTCAGTATTTTATGGTAGGTTGATGTAAATTTTAACTTTTTTTTTTTTGTAAGTTGTGGTAGGAGCAAGCATATTTAATTGTTTAAAATAAATGCTTTGATATTAATATTGTGTGGGATTAATATTTTTCTCATTCTGTTTTGTTATTCAAAAAATGAGAGCATCATGGTTACGTCATAGTTTAAAACTAGCTTTTTCTTCATCCATATGACTTATTTATTATAAGTTGTAAATTCATCACAAATTCTGAATACAAATTCTGTCCCTATTAGCAACCTTTTGGTGTATGATCTGGGGATGTCTGACCACAATGTCATTTCAATGGAGCTGTCGCTCCTTTGTTCCTCAACAAAAACAAAATGGCAAATATGTTACAGAAATTTGAAAACGATCAACCCAGACACTCTGAGCAAAGATCTTCAGGATCTCTCCTCTGTTTAATGTACCTCAGTCACCGAGTCAGTGGACTTTTACAACAAATCCCTCAGCAGTCTCCTTGATCTCCGTGCCCCTGTCATACATAAAACGGTTTGCTACTCACGTTCAGCCCCCTGGTATACGTGTGAATTGCGGAAGATGAAGACAGCTGGGCGTGTTCTTGAGCGATGTTTACAGGCCACAGGACTCGCTGTTCACAAGCAAGTTTACAGAGAATATCAGAAGGCCTATGCAAGTGCACTGAGAGGTGCAAGATCACAGTTTTACTCAAATATCATTAACAATAACTCTGGAAATTCAAAGCAATTCTCTTCTATTGTTCTCTTCAATTAATTTGCCTCCTGAAAGCGCAATTTCAATCTCACCTGGAAGCTACAAAGGAGAGATGCAATAACGTCATTACTTTCTTCAGGAAAAACGTGGACACTATCCGCTTGTCAATATCCAGTTCCTCTGCACTACCTGACTTGATGGATGACCCACGGCCAGGGGCTTTGCAACATTTCAGCTGTTTTTCTGACATTTCGCAGCAAGAGGTTGAGGTCATTAACAAACAGATGAAACCATCAAATTGTGCTCCTGGACCCTTTTCCGGCAGTTCTGGTTAAATCCAACCTTTGTGCTATAAGTCCATAAATCACTCTCTCCAGTCTGGCTATGTTCTCCCTTCACTGAAAACTGCTATCAGGCCACTTCTTAAGAAATCCACCTTAGATCCAGAAGTGCTTGCAAACTACAGGCCTATTTCTAACCTCCCTTTCCTTTCAAACATTCTGGAAAAATTCCGGGCTGCACAGCTTCAGTCTCATCTGAAACAAAATTTGTTTGAGAAATTCCAGTCTGGTTTCTGCCCCTGTCACAGTGTGGAAACAGCTCTGGTAAGAGTCACGAATGACCTGATGCTGGCTCTCAATCACTCCTCATTCTGTTGGACTTAACCTTGGCCTTTGATACTGTTGATCACAACATTCTTCTTCACAGATTACGTCATACTGTAGGTTTCTCTGACTGTTTTACGACTGGCTCTCATCTTATCTTACTGGAGGAATAGAGCATGTTGCCCTGGGAGACGCTAAATCCACTACACAGTGTTACCTGTGGTGTTCCTCAGGGCTTAGTGCTCGGCCCCATGTTGTTTATATTGTATATGCTTCCTCTGGGCTGTGTCATCAGCTGGCACAAAATTTTATTTCATTGCTATGCTGATACTCAGCTTTACCTCAGGATAAACTCAACCTCCTCATCTACTCCGCCATCACCCACTTTGACCATCTGTTTGGAGGAGGTAAAGTCCTGGATGAAGCAAAATTTCCTGCAGCTGAATTGTTCTAAGACTGAAACTATTTTAGTAGGCACCCCACACCAGGTTAGGACATCTAACATCACTAGCCATTGTCGACATCTGTTATTAACCTCGGGGTTAAAGTGGACTCTCATTTGACGTATGAGGCCCATATCAGACATCTGTGTAAGACATCTTTTTTTCACCTCAGGAACATTGCTAAACTGCGTCCAGTACTTACATTTGCAGATGCGCAAACATTAGTCCATGCGTTTGTCTCCTCATTGGGACTTCTGGAAAAAGCCTCCAAAAGCTGCAATATATAAAAAATTGCGCTGCTAGGATCCTGATGCGAACACGTAAATATGATCATATTACGCCCATCCTCAAATCTCTTCATTGGCTCCCTGTTTCATTCAGAATTGAATACAAGGTTGCCCTTCTTACCCACCAGTGCATCTATGGGGATGCCCTTCCCTATCTCAAAGAACTTATCACTTCACATACATCTTCACGCAAGCTCCGCTCTGTCTCAGGTCATCTTCTGAAACCTCCGAAGACCAAGCTTCATACTATGGGAGATCGGGCTTTTTGCTCGGCGGAACCTAGACTGTGGAATGCTCTCCCGGAGTATCTGAGGATGCCACAGACTGTTGATGATTTTAAATCTGGTCTTAAAACTTACCTTTTTATCAGAGCTTTTAAGTTAAAATAATTTGTAGCACTTTGAGATTTTCCACCATTATAAAGTGCATTATAAATAAAAAGTATTATTAATAATATCACTTAAATATCATATTCATCTAGTGTTTATTGAGAATTTGAAAAAGGGTAAATGTTTTGTATCAAACCCAGATGGAGCGCCATATCCTGTTATCCCTCACACGTTAAATAGTGAGGTAAATTAGAAATATATACAAAATTCATGTACACTATGTATTTTTGTGTATTGAAAAGAGAAAAAATGCATATGTAGCTGTACGTCCTTAACAAAAATGCTTGACATAAATGTCAGCTATATTGCAACACTAAGTGATGGTGTGTAATCCACAGATGGACCAACATGTTGGGAATGATATCTGCAAAATATGGAGATGTCTGAAACATTGTTAAATGTTTTATGCCTTGGGGATGAGACAAGAGGGACCTTAAAGGGATTAAAAACGTCTATATAAAGTGTTTAAACATTGTATTAAATACAAAAAATATGCAATTCAAATCAGATTTACAAGGGCTTCTTGTTTTTATTGTTTTATAGTGTTTGTTACATTAATTTTATATTTAACAAATGGTCACCTTGGGATTATATGGTTTTGTCTAATATTTTTGTAAAAATTAAGTTATTCACATTCTCTTATTCTATAACAATCTATTTATCGCATAAAAATGGATGTGAGCCCAGCGGTGATCAGATAGTTTAGCGTAAAAGCACTAGGTTTCTCATGCAAAAAATAAAACATGCAAACAAGTTCAGGGTGCAAATTATAGAAACATACAACTCATAAGAAGGAATAAGCAGAATAAGGTGTGTTTGCTATATATTTTAAAATAAATGCTCGTACTACATTGCTAAAATAATATTCTTCGAGACTGGAAAGTGAAGGAGGAAAAAGAAGTAGAAGGAGAAGAAATAGTATCTTAGTCCAGTTCCACATGACTTGAGCCCTAAACAGATAAAGTAACATGACTGACTGAAGCGTAGTCAGAAGTGACGTCTTCCCTAACCTGTGGAACTGCATCATTAGAGCTGGTAGTGTTGGAGTGAAAACTCACTGTTGCATAAGTCAAAACTCCAGCAGATTTCTCAGCTGATTGAGCTGTGGGTAACTGAGGTGTGGAGTAGATGCCCTGGTCAGGGGGGATTGTGAATAACTGAGCTGTAGAGTAGATGTCCTGATAAGGAAGGGATTGTGCGTAACTGAGCAGTACAGTCACAAGGACTTGTGGGTAACAGTGTGGTGTGATAAACAGTCTGAGAAGGGTCAGAGGGGTTTGTGGGTAGTTGGACATTAAAGTACCCATTCACATCAAATACCACACAGTGCTTTATCAATAATCTCCCAGAGTTAACAACTTTGATTTGATTTGACTCCACAGAACTCGATCAGGTGACTGAATATTTGAGTCGACATTTTCTTATACCTTACATAATAAGAAACTTGTTCCCTGGTATAATGACAACATGCGCACTTTAAAACAGTTTTTCAAATAGTATGCAAGAAGAGAATCCTAAATTATAAAAAAAAAAGCTCAGTGCTGCTAGATCATTGTATCTCTTCACTTTTATAGAAAATACCAAAAATAATCCTAGATTTTTATTTAATACCGTAGCTAAATTAAATAGAAACAAGACTACTGCAAAAATCTTCACAACAAAAACATACAGTAGTGAGGACTTCATGAACTTTTTCAATAACAAAATTAGGCAACAACGTAAATATTAGGCAAAAAATTCAGACAATTGAAACCAGACAATGTAAGTCATACAGATGATAAACTAACCACATCACAACCGTATCTAGAATAATTTACCCCCCTTTAAGAGAATGAACCAATTTAATCAAAATCATCAACCTGTGAATTAAATACTATACAGACACATTTTCTCAAGCAGATAGTACCGGCAATAACAGAACCCCTGTTGAAAATAATTAACTCTTCACTCAGCAATGGGTATTTTCCGAAATTCTTTAAATTAGTAGTTATTAAACTGCTCATTTAGACACCTGACGTTGATCCTTGTCAGCTGTCAAATTATAGGCCAATATCAAGCTTCTCTTTTATCTCTTTTAAGATTCTGCAAAAGGTAGTAGCGCAGCAGCTATGTTCATATCTACATCGAAATAGCATAAACTAACTTTATCAGTCAGGATTCAGTCCCTATCACAGACAGCACTTGTTAAAGTAGTAAATGACCTCCTATTGGCCTCTGATCAGGGTTGCTTCACTATACTTGTGTTATTTGACCTCAGTATAGTATTCTCCTACACAGATTAGAAAATGTAGTAGGAGTTAAGGGAACGACCCTCTCCTAGCTCAGATCCTATTTAAATGGTCATTATCAGTTCGTAAATCTAAATGGTGATTATTCTGCATGTTCTCAAGTGGAGTTTGGTGTTCCACAGGGTTCAGTTTTAGGCCCACTGCTTTTTTCTCTTTACATGCTTCCTCTGGGCAACATAATTCGTCAACATGGTATTAGTTTTTGTTATGCTGATGACACAGTTATATGTCTCAGTAAAACCAGATGAAAAAAACAGCTTACTAAAGTTGAGTAATGTGTGCAGGTTGGATGTTAATTAACTTCCTTCTGCTTCATCCTAATAAGACAGAAGTTCTAGTCATAGGACCACAAGCAGCTAGAAGCAAGCTTTATTGATCACACTGTAATTTAAAAGGCCATTCTGTTCCATCAAGTGCAACACTGAAAGACCCCGGTGTGATTATAGATTCCAGCCTTTCATTTGAAGCTCATGTGGATAATATTACCAGGATAGCATTCTTGCACCTCAGAAATATTGCCATGATAAGGAATATATTGTCACTAAACTATGCAGAAAAACTAGTTAATGCTTTTATCACCTTTAGGTTGGACTATTGCAACGCCTTAATGTCTAGTTGTTCAACTAAGTGCATAAACAAGCTTCAGTAAGTCCAGAATGCAGCAACGAGAGTACTCACTAGAACCAGAAGATACGAGCACATCACCCCTATCTTATCCACACTGCATTGGCTCCCTGTAAAATTTCACATTGATTTAAAATATACTATTGATGTAGAAAGCATTAAATGGTTTCGCACCACAGTATCTGAGTGAACTGCTAGTCTCTTACGATGATCAAAGGGTGCAGGCTGCTTGTCATTACCGCGTATTATGAAAACTACAGCAGTGGGCAGAGCTTTTTCTTACAAAGCTCCAAAGTTATGGAATAGTCTTCCAATTATGTTTGGGACTCAGTGTTTAAGTCTAGGCTAAAAACCCATTTATTTAGCCAAGCATTTTTGTAAATTGATTTGCCTTAGGTAAAGGAGCAGATCTGGGGGACTCATGGACGTAGAGTACAGTCCGCAGTCCCGCTTCTGGCTGGAGATCTCGTCACATGGATGTCCCGTGTGGTCTGCCTGGGATGTGTGTGGTGACCAGTGTTTGTAACGCATTCGAGTACTCTGATTAATTTTTTGCTGTAACGAGTAATCTAACATGTTAGGTCCGCCATTCAAATACTCAGTTACTTAGTTAATTTAAAAATAAAATGTAATCCGTTATTCAGACAATTTATGTAATCCGTGAGCCAGACAGCAGTCATTCCCAATCCATTAGTGTGTGTGTGTGAGAGTAAGTCGTCCAACAAGTCCCGTCCCCGATAACCCGCCCCTGTTATACCTCTATCTCACCTATGCTGTTTGACTATACGAGGACCGATGTGCAGAAAGACGGAAACCTAATCACAGCGTGTGAAACTCGCGGTGAATCATGATGAACCATACTTATGGCCACCGCGCAAATCATCATAGGTGAAATAGGGGTATTAGTAGTTAGTAGATTATGGGCCAAACTTCACTGAGTGATTATGGTTAAATAATTATAAAGGTCTTGACTAAAACAACATGCATGAAGCACAAAGAAGTTTTCATTTTCTGCAGTGAAAAAGTACTCGAACTAGTAATGTAACAGATTACGTTTTGAAGATGGTAATTTTGTAATGTATTCAGTTACTTTGCTGACAGCTGTTTGCTGAGGAGTCATAGTTCAGGACTGGAGTTTCCAATCCCAGTCTACGTGACCCTCCAATAATGAACTGGAATCGATATTAACTTAAACACATCTTCTGTTATGCTCAACTTTCAGTCTCACACAGTATGATGCAGATCAATCCCTCCTATTCGTTTTTACCTAAATGACGATGGGTTTCCTGTTGAGTCTGGTTCCTCTCAAGTTTTCTTCCTACTGTCATCTCAGGCAGTTTTTCATTGCTACTGTTACCGTCATCCTCGGATTGCTCATCAGGGACATTCTTATTATTTGATTCATACACATTCTCATTTCATACAAACTTAAATAATTCTTTTGATTGTGTAAAGCTGCTTTGTGACAATGTCAGTTGTTAAAAGCGCTATACAAATAAAAAAAAATTTAATTGATTAAATTGAATTGAATTTAATCTCCTCATACTTACAGACAGCAAGAGAAACCTGAGAGAAAAAGAACCAGAAACAAAAAAATAATATACACCATATAAGTATAATTGTTTTCAGCTTTTTTTTTTTTTAAACAAATAAAATATATTTGTCCCAAACACACACACACACTTGATAAAGACTGGTCAGGACACTGGTCAGTGGAAGCTCCACCTTCTGGCGGAAAAAGTCACATATTCAGTACTTATTATTACTGTTAGTTTTATTAAAAAATTTTTATGATGGCCATGATTTTTTTTCATGAAAAAAAAAGATTAAAAATTATCATACACATGCTACTAATTAAATGATTCTGATTAACCCCATATAAAGATCAGCCCTGCATTCCCTTCCACAGTGTACTTTAAACACTATTCCCTGTTCCCTACTCAGGGAATGTCAGCTAAGGGAACTTCCCTCAAGAAAATATCTTCATTTAGAACATCCTGCAATGTCCCTTTAACAATTCGGGTTAATTTGATTAATTGATTTACATTTTAATGTGTAGCATACATTTTATATACTATCCGTCCGCCATATAGCACAATTGAGTGTATCTTACCAATCCTGTTTATCCTGTGGCCAATGAGGGTAATACAAAGTCTGGTATTTATCAATTACGAGCAAGGTAACATAAGATCTGGGCAAATGTTTAAACTTTAAAATACATGACCAAGACAACAGTTCTTTATAAAGAAACAAGAATTTATTTGACTAATCTAAGATACATGAAACTACGCTACTTGAACACACACACACACACACACACACCCAAACATACCAACAGTTTGGAGGGTGAAAGTTAAGAAAGTTCTTCTAGTACTGTTTACTAGATCAAAGAAAATCACGAGAGCAGAGTCTTGGGTTTAATCTTACGGTTTAGTTATGAAGCGAGCACCAATTTTCAGCAAGGTATGAAGCTTTGTTTGTTTACCTTCATTACGTTTTGTTCTCATCCATTGGTTGGCTTCCAGCGAAGGGAATCACGGCATTGCTGATTGGTTGGTGCGCTGTTGTTGAGATGATGTCTTTTGGGGAAGCCTTTCGGTGAGGCATTGGTTGCTGATGGCGGCGCACTGGAACTTCTTCTGAGAGTTTCTTTGTTGCAGGACTTTGGATTTCTGGCACAAAGTCTCATTGAGAGTTCTCGAATCGTGGATGACCTTGTCGCTTGGCGCTGCAGTGGCGAAAAGACGAAGGCAAAGTACGCCAGCAGAGGCAGAGTAGTGCCTGCAAGGGTCGAAGTACGAGCAGCAAGAGTGGGCGAGTTTGCCGTCTTCAGATGACCATGATGAAGACATGTGCACCCGCAAGGGTGTTGAACCGTCCACAAGGGGCGGAAGCACTAGCTGCTTGGAAAGGTTATTGATGTTATCAGACCCCTATGACGAATGTAGTGTAGCGGCTGTTCAGACGGTTTTGACCCCTTAGTGTCAGTCTGTCCCATGGGTGATTGGTCCAATTGGATGTGGTTGTGGGGCTTAGCCATGTCTCACGTGGTTCCCCTTTTGTTCATACATTAGCCAGATGTTTCGGCTGTCACGGGGGGCCCATCCAGTTGAAGTTTTTAATACCTTTTATAAAGAAATTTTGCATGTCAAAATTGTCATCAAACATCCCATATCTTGCACACTCATTTATACCTTCATCTAATAAAAGGGGTTTGTAAATGCTGATTACACCTTTTAGGTTATGCAAAATAATCAAACATACACACAGGAATAAAACAAATTGAATAAATATATGTATATAAGTTTTTGCCCTACTGGCACACTTAAAGATTGTTTAAAATAATGTCTATGCCGTATGTCTCTTTGTTCGTGGAAAGGCATGTGCTCTGGAGGTCAACAAGAGTGCCAGTGGTATAAGATAGGGAGGGTTTTTCCCCCCACTCAAAGATGTAAAAGTGCCTCCTTTTTTTTTATCGGATTGCCAATTTACACCGTTATAGTCGAGGTTAACTGGACTTTTATGGCTCCAGGCTCAGCGGATTTCTTTTCCCAAACCTGGTTAAGTTTCCTGCAGCTTCGTTTTACAGATGTCCTTTATGTTCGTGGATCAGATAAGGTTATCGGGATAGTGCCATGCAGGCTGGGATTCTGGAATGTGATCAATTGTTTGCTCTCTTTGGGCGCCTGTTCATGCCTACAATATTGTGTGCTTATCTTTGAAAGTTTGAAGAGCTACAGATGTTCCTGAACTGACATATGCTTGTGTTTATGTTGCTTAATCGGGTGGTAAATTAGCAGACTGAATTCACAGCTCCAGGGATATCAGTTCAGCTTACTGTCTGTGTGGACAATCCTTGTAGAATCCTCATATTACGACTGTTTGGTGTAATACTTATTTCAAAATTCTTCATGTTTGAGACATAGAGGTTGCAGAAAGCTAGGATGAGCAACAATTACTGAGTTATACTTATTGTCCATCCATCCATTATCTATACTGCTTATCCTGTCATGGGGAACAGGGCACAGGAGTACAAAACCATGCACATCCTGGATAGAATGTCAAACCATTGTAAGGCACAAGCACACTTTTACACTCACTCACTCCCTTCCTTCTCTAGGCACAAAGGGCCCTAATAGAAAAAAAAAAAAAAAAAAACAGTTCAAACAAACAAAACTTCATGCTAAATAAGTTAAAAGTAGAAATTTCTAGTAAAATGAAATTAAAATGAAGTTTAAGTACTTTGTTTAAGATCATGTAAATCCATAAATAATTAGAAATAAGAATGTAATGTCTTCATGGAATTAAACAATTGAGTTAAAGTTCAGTAGTCAGGTACAGGGACACATTTTGATTTACTGTAACTGGGTATTTAAATTATAATCAGCAATGAAAGGCTCAGCCATGCAATATTAAATCACGATCTTATTATCTGAATAATCTGAAAGACTATTATTTAGGTATAGTAATATATAAAAGTGTGATTATTTTGTATGTCTGCTAATATCAGTGGTGGGAGACTCACCTTCATTTACCTTCAATTTCACCTGTGTGGATTCTGTCTCTGGTTGTGTATCAGCTCCACACCAGTACATTCCTGTTTCCTGCACAGTAAGTGCACTGATCATCACACTGAAACCTGTTAACTGAACAATATGATCATTTTGATTCATACACATTTTCTCACATTTCAAACACATTTTCATATTTTCTTTTGATTCTGTAAAGCTTGTTTGTGTAGTTTTTGGTTTGTAGACTCAGTTTCCCAGAAGGCACCTCGGTCACACAAAAGGCTAATCCTCCTAGAGGCTAATCCTACTAGGGGCTAACCATGCTAGAGGCTAAGCTTACACTAGGAGACACAGAGACAAGGAGACGTACAGACAGCAACAGTAACTAAACAAACTAGGGCATTGCACAGACAAGAATACTGACAGGCAAAGAGACAAACTAACACCTACTTAAGAGACCAGATGTAAAAACTTAAATAGCTCCGTAAAACAAATGCCAACTAATACAAAACAAGACAAAATAAATGCCCACTTGACATAACCAATGTTCGACCCAGTTTCCCAGAACAAACAGCTATTTATTGAAGGTTTAATGAGCTACCTTGGTTCAGGTGAGCTCCCTCATCACCTGACCAAGGTGCCTTCTGGGAAACTGAGTTCATCTATTTCATTTGCTAAGCAAAAACACACATGAATGTGATTATTTATTTCATTAAACTTGATTTCTAGAATTAGCGTCTCTACTGAGAAATAGAGAGCTGAAGAACAGCGGATATGAGCACACAGATGAGTAAGTGTCAGAATGAGGATATATAGGATATGTTACAATTGTTTCTTGAAATTCAGGGTGTACTTTGTTTGTGTAGCGCATATTATTTTAATATTCTTGAGAGTCTTTCGTTCTGTGAATTAGTGTATTGCACTAAAAATCCCTCCCATCTCTGTATTCATTTTTTTTATTTGAGTAAGTGAATGTTTTAATTTTCTGCTAACTATATTTGTTGTATTTTGAACACAGTTTTATATTTGATATGTGCTGAAACCATTTTCGATCAGTCCAGGTGGGTCACAATCACACCTACTGACCACAATGGCAGTTTGCAGGGGCTGATTGGCTGAAAAGGAGGGAGGGAGCTGCTTTATGGAGCATGCAGGAGCTG
Source organism: Clarias macrocephalus (assembly GCA_011419295.1). Classification (NCBI taxonomy): domain Eukaryota; kingdom Metazoa; phylum Chordata; class Actinopteri; order Siluriformes; family Clariidae; genus Clarias; species Clarias macrocephalus. The sequence goes on from JAAGKR010002406.1 coordinate 54,557, forward strand.
CTGCCAACATGGGCCCATTAATTACCTTTAGTTAACCTGTTGTCCAACTGTTATCACAGTGTATGTTGAAATCCAAATAACCATAAACTGCTTTTATCACACTTACAGTAGGAAACAACAGCCTCCATCATAAAACCGAATGAGAGCCTATAAAGGCCTAACAGTGATCAAATAATTCAAGGTTAAATATGCAAAAAGGAAAATGCAAACAAGCTCAGGGTGCAAACTTTAGGAAACAAATAACTTCAATGAATAAGCAGTCTGAAGGTTCTTCACTACATGACTAAAAATAAATGCCCATTGCATGGTCACTGCTAGGGAATGGGAAATGGAGGAGAAAAAAGACATAGGAAGAGAAGAAAAGGTGTTGTGACAAAACAGTAGAGTTCCAGTGTCACATGACTTGAGCCCTAATGATGCTAAACTAAACAGATAAACTGTTTAGTAACAGGAGCTGTGCATTGAACTGTAAACACACACACACACACACACGCACACAAACACGCACTAAACACGCACACACACACACACACACACACACACACACACACACACACACACACACACACACACACACACACACTATGATAAAGACAATAATCTTGGTCATTTTCTGAGTTTTGGCAGAAAAAGTCACATAATCAGTAGTTATTGTTATTTTTATTGTTAATTTTGGATTTTTATGATGGGCAGAAATCCATTTTACAAGGGCCATGTAACTGCGCTCAGACTGAACCAAATTATCATTAAACACTTTAAACACTACCCCCTGCTCCCTACTCAGTGAATGTCAGTTAAGGGATCTTCCCAAATCCTTAACCTCAACCAAATCCCTTAATTTTGAACATCTTGTAACGTCCCCGATGCTGACCTCACTTCCTCTATGAACATCTACCTTGGAAATCTCCTGCTCCTGTGAAACATTCATACTTTTGAAATAAAAAATGGATTATATATTGGGACAAACCTTGATACAGTCATACATTATCAAAACATAATATAAACATACATAACTTGTGATGAATTGATTAATGTACAACTAGGAATTTCCTGCATCCCACCTCAACTGGGTACAACCACGTCTGCAAGCCTGCAGTTTTTACTCAGCATCTCAGAATCACTTGTAGGAATCAGACTCAAAGTTCATTTATGACTGAAAATAGTTCTACCTCAGAATAAGACAAAAAAGTTATTTATAAAGCTTCCTATTCTTACTTTCAGTGAGGAGTAGGACTCCACCGAGGAAAACATGAGATGTTACATTTTACAACACCAAAAAGTGAGAGCTGCACATTACAGAGGGTATTTTAGCTGTAACAGGTAGTTGTTGCTTTGTATCTCTCTTCCTAATCTTCTTTGTGTGACTGTCTCTCTCTCTCTCTCTCTCTCTCTCTCTCTCTCTCTCTCTCTCTCTCTCTCTCTCTCTCTCTCTTCTGTTTGGTTGCTTCTATGCCTTGATGCTGCCGTTCCTCTCTTTTATGCCAAATTGTTCTTTTGCTAGGTTTAATTGTATCTTTAAATGGTGGAATCAGCTTTAGTTTTGTGAAAGATTTATGCACACAGACAAAACTTGATGATGTGTGACTCGCTGTGTGATGTTATCCTAATCGGACTGCTCGAAAATTCTGCCCAACTGAAGGTAAATAAGTAGGATGAGTAGAATATTTTTTTACACCATTTAAAAGTCTTACTTACAGTATCTTGATTGGTAACTTCTGCACAAACATGATCTTCTTTCCTTCAATGGAGAATAGGACAAAGTCAGGTAGTAAGGTAGTGTGGATTACATCTGGGAACGTCCGGTCTACTTGGGCAGACTGCAGAAGACTGACTCTCGTTTTATTAGGCCCTGGTGCCTTGTCCCCTCCTTGAAGAATGGAACTTCAGAACGTACCTGCTATAAACTGGACCCTCTGCTTCTTCTTCTCCTTGCCCAGTTTTCTTGTCCTGTCTGCCCTTTTTAGTCTCCTGAGAGGATCCCAAAGCCCACTTGTGAGATCCTTTATCCCTTCTTCTTCCTAACGCTGCTTGCTTTGCACCTTTTTTTAAGGTTCCTAATCTTTTCTGTGTGAATTTCTCTCTCTTTTCTGTTTGGTTGCTTCTATGCCTTGATGCTGCCCTTCCTCTCTTTTATGGGAAATTGTTCTTTTGCTAGGATGTACATGATTTCCGTGAGAGTGATCACTTTCCGCTCAGCTGTGGCTGCTGACATGACTTCAAGGATTCTGTTCAGGTCCTCATCAAAGCTAGCCCACTGCTTAATATCAGACATCTTTGGCAACATAATCCTTTCTTTAAAGGACTCAGGCTGTGGTATGGCGTCTGTGGAAATGCTTCCTTGTCGTGTAGGTGACTGAGATGCTGAGAAATCTCCAGCGCTATGGGGTGTTGCCTGGCTGGAGCTTTCCTGCGTTACCAATTTATTGATTGGATACATCTGTAGATTACTTATGCATTATTAGTGTTAATGAACAAGCTGGAACTCATGAAAGAGAGAAAACAAGAGAGTTTAACATGCTGATTATTCAGTGATGTATAGATTATAGGTGTAATGTGCATATAACAGGGGTATATAACAGTAGTGTTCAATAATGAGGAGGAGGAGGAGGATTATTATAATGGCATTGGTGACAGTGATGATGATGAATGTGGTGGTAACAGTGTGTATAATAATGATGACAATGACATTAATAAGAAGGAGAAGAGGGTGATGGTAATGATGACAACATTGATGATCATGCCGATGAAGGTTGTATTGGTTTCGAGGTTGAAACTGGCACTTGTAAAACTTAAAGGTTGGAAAATAAAAAAAAATTGATGCAACACAATACAGTGTCCATTTAGTAAATGTGGAACTGACCGATATTTATACTCTGCTATCTCACAGAAAGTGTAGTGAAGCACTAATACACACTTGCACAGGAAGAACTTACACATCTGCTCATCACACATCTGCTAGTACACATTTGCTCATCACATTATTTAGACTGAAAGTACCGAAGTCAGTGTAACAGATGATATCAATTAGATCACTTTAATTCCAGTTATAAACAACCTTATTGCTAAACATAACTGCACTACTTGTACTCACACTATTGTCATATCAGTGCTGCTAATATAAGAGGCTTGTCACGGTTAGGATGTCCACTGATTCCCAGGCTGCTTCACGGTCAAATCTTTGTTTTTCTCTGTAATAATACAAAGAGAACTTTCTCATATTTATGTTTCTTTTTCTTTGATCAAAAGATTGTTTGTAAAAAGAAACAGAATCGTGCAGCTTAATCTTGCAGAAAAACGTGGAATTGCCCTTAAGGGATTCTGGGTATTTACAGCTAATATTCAAATATTCGTTTTTTTTTTTTTTTTTTTTACTGATGGACGTCTCAAGGGTCGGATCTGCAAGTCACAATCAGATTGGTTTATATGTGTGTATGTGTCCTAGAAAAGAAAAAAAAAACTTATAGTGTGAATTATGACATTTTCTAGTATACGGTAACTGTCAGATTAATCTGTGTTATACTGTAGATTTTTCAAGAAGTTTGGCTGAATTTTGTTGCTTTGTCACATGATGGCGCCTCAAAATTGTTTAGCAGTTTCACATGGGGGCTCCTCATCACACCATCACTGCCTCTTTACAAACTGTGAACTTTTGCTGTTGTTGTATGCTTCACATCATATAAATACAAACATTAAATGAAGATCCTGCCCCAGTTCTTACAACCCAGTTATGTGGAGTTGCACAAATAACGGTACACTGAAAAAAAGGACTTGTAAGATTTACTTGATAAAATCCTCGTAACAATTTGCACGTATAGATTTTAAGTAAATTTTATTGCTCCAATATTAAGTACAACTTACCCTTCATGGTCAAGTAAAATCTACTTAATAATTAAAGTAACGCTCATGAAGAAATCAAGTAAAAGTTACATAATTATATTTAATTCACAAGTTGATTTTATTTAAAATAATCAAGTAAAGTTAATTTATTGTTATACTGTATCAGCAGGAACCTTGTTTTTAAGAATTATTAAGTAAATCTTACTATAATTTTGTTTTGTGAGATTTTCCCTTACTTGGTTTTATCTATTTATATTACTCCCTATAATAAAGTCAACATTGCTAATTTATGTTTTGTAAAGAAACTGTAATTATTTCATCTATATCTTTCACAAATCACACAACGAAAATATTATTAAACAGTTTATTCACCAACATTACCGAATGTTTTTGACATTAACAGTCTCGATACAGGTTGTCTTTTTAATAAAAGTGCATTCAGTTCAATTTTGCATCCATAGGAACAACTGCATGGCACCAGGGCCTGAAATACTTGTTTTAAATAAAATTGTAAAAAAAAAAAAAAAAGGTTCATTAAACAAACTGTTGAATAGACCTTTTTAGAACATACTATTTAAACTTAATAGCCTTCTGAAGCAAGGTTAAGGGCATAAATTAGTCCCATAAGCAGTGCACATGACTTTGCAGTATTGCCACATTCTTGCTAAATTTCCTTTCCTTCAAGTATAATGGATACATCATCCGGTTCTTCCCCTTCAACAGTACGGACTATGAGGATTTTAAGATGGTGCAAACAGGCATCACTTCGTCTGTCCTCCTGTATAACATTTACAAGAAAAAGATAAAAATAATTCTTTTGATTAACAAAAATTTTATTGCTTCAATCACATGTGCTGACTTCATTATCACACGGAAAAGAACACATAGTAAAAAATGACCATCATTTCATACACTTCAGATTGTTAAACTTGGGTTTAATTGCTTTAGCAATAATCTTGCATCAGTAAAACATTTGTAGAACATGGCAACATTTCATAGTCTGATTACTTTTACAGTGTCAGGAAATCGTATGATGAGTGCTGGGTTTGTATTTAGTTCATCCAAACATGAATTCTTTCAATATTTACTCAGTTTTATGATGCTACAAACCTTTATGTTCATATGTATTCATTTGCATTTGGCATATGCTTGTGTCCAATGTAGAGTAACATCTACCTGTAAATGAACATACACAATTTGTTATACTACAGCAATGGTATAAAACCACTATTATATATTTTGCAATGAAGGCCAAATAAAAATAACAGCAACATTATAGCAAGCAAATATGTCTATAGATTTATACTTGCCTCAATGTGATAAGTAGGACAGTATCTTCTATAGAGTCCTAAATTAACTTTTTGCACTGTATCCAAATTTTGAAATATACAGTACAGTACAGTACAGTAGTCCTGTTGATAGAAACATCTGTTAACAAGATTTTACATTTAATAAACAAATTACAGATTACACATTTGCATGCAGCATAATAAATCACGGGTTGTGTATTGATTGATAACAGCGCAATGCATATTATGATATGGAAACTCTCTTCCATTCCAGTGATTAAAAATGGTAACAATGTCAATTTTAGAATCTGTAGAAGCTCAGTGGTCCGAGCACAACCTCTCACGGGCGAACCTTTCTCTGAACATGCCGTTTTCACGAGGGTGGGGGTAAGAAACACACATCTCAGTTTATTAATCCGCGCGCTCGGCTGGTTATTATTATTAGTATTTTACCAAATGACCCCTGGGGGTTTCCGTAGGTTCAGGTTTTTATATCACGTCAATCTCTACACTATTAAAAACAGAAATATTGCTAATTGTACGTCCTGAGATTTAGATGAACATTAATTGGAAGTCAGGAAAACGAGAATCACATCCAAAACCAATCAAATCCAGAAAGGTAAACTTACCTCAGTCATTTTTTTCAGTGCAGCATTCTTTAACCCACCTGTACTCGTAGCAGCCTGGAAAACCCCTTCAGATGGGGACATTGTGATATTTGTGCTACATTTGAACGTTTGGGCAGCATGATCCTGAACTTCAGGGACATCAGTTCAGCTTACTGTCTGTGTGCAGGATCCTTGTAGGATCCTAATATGAGCACTGTTAGGTGTAATACTTATTCAAAAAATTCTTCCTGTTTAAAAACGTTGAGGTCCCAGGAAGCTATGATGAGCAACAATCACTGAGTTATACTTATTGTCCATCCATCCATTATCTATACTACTACTGCACTACCTCCTGTGCATGTCATTGGACTGTGGAAGGAAACCACAATACCACACACACCACACACATACTGAAGGTCAAAATTTGAACCTCCAGCTCTGGAAGTGTAATGTGACAGTGCTACAGTTCTACACATGAGCTCCTACTTTACATTTCCTGGGGTTTTACAGAGGTTAATTCTACAGTCTGGTATACAGTAAGACTAATGAGATTCACAGTTACAATCACGGCACCAAATAAATGAAAAGAAATGATGTTTTCCAGCGCCAAAGCCTTCATTCATTAGTGGCAGCTACATTACTGAAACAACACTGTTATTAACTAAAGCTAAAAGAGGTGCAGAGTTTTGCTACAATCAGGTTTATTATACAGTAAAGGCTTGATATACTGTACAGTGCAGTGCAGTGCAGTTAAATTAGCATGAAATCAACACGTTTGTGTTGTGAAAAACAGGAAAGTGCTCTAAAAATTAAAGAAAACAAATCTTGTGTAAAATGACATCTTTGATAAATTCACAACTTTGATAAATATTTCTTTATTGTGTAGAAAAACTGGTATTTTTAACCATAACAAAAAGAAGTTGTTCTACAAAATAGTAGAGATCCAATTTTCTCTAACCTCAGTCCAGTCATTTATTTGCAATCTATGAAGGTTAGACATTTAGCAGATTTCAAAGTAAAATAATAAATATATATTATATATATATATATATATATATATATATATATATATATATATATATATATATATATATATATATATTAAATAAAACAAAAATGACCCTGAAAACAAAACTTACAATAATACTATACAAGAAAATTGCAGTTAGTTTAACTGTCAACTAATCCATTTGTTTGTTTGTTTGTGTGTTTGTTTGTTTGTTTGTTTGTTTGTTTGTTTGTTTGTTTGTTTGTTTGTTTTCTTCCCTTTTTAACTTTTGGTATGCATCTTTTAGGTTTTCTGCTCATTTCTTTTCATTTAAGGTTTGTTTTTTTAGATTAAATCTTTTGCCAATAATCACTCATGGGGCTGCATTACAGTGCTGCCTGATCATCAGCCAGCTGTGTAAATCTCCACTACCTTCTCAGGACTGGTTTACTGGCAAGCCACTGTTTTTATGGAGAAAAGGTATTACATTATTTATATTTATCAACCTGTTGTTATTATTTTTTGAGGGTTTGTGATCTACACATCTACACAAAAATGTTCATGTAGTTCCTTGGAAACTTGATTGTTAGTCTATAATCACTGCTAGGTGTTTAAGAGAGAAACACAAACTGAATGATACAAAAGAAAAAAAAGATTAATAAAAAAAAAGTGTAGAACACTGAAAATAGGGGCAATTCTCTTGTATAGTATTACTGTACATTTTGTTTTTATAGTCATTTCTTGTTAAGAATTATTTGTATTCACTTTCATTTCATTTTTTTTTTTTGTTTAATTCTTTTATTTTTGTTTAGTCTTTTTTGGCCCAAATCTCATTCCATAATTTGTCTTCCTCAAAATTACACTCAGCAACAAAGACTTCAAAGAGAAATATAATATATATATATAATATATACATGTACACATTTTTATATATGTAACGTCTTTAGGAAATGAACATACAGTGGGTATAGAAAAGAATCACCCCAAGCAAAAATTATCTAAGTGTGATTTTTAAATAGACAGTTAGAAGAATAGTTTATCATTCCAGTAAAGTTGCTCAGCATGTTCATCTACTTTATTTGTTAAGTAAATGTGCTTATTTAACAGATTTCCAGAATTGGTGCTTCTACTGAGAAATAGAGAGCTGAAGAACAGCGGATGTGAACACACAGAGCAGTAACAGTCAGAATCAGGATTGAGCAATGAGACATTTCATTTTCCTTGAAATTCAGGGTGTACACTTTGTTGTGTAGCGGATATTATAATAATATTCATGAGAGTATTTAGTTCAGTGAATTAGTGTATTCCACTGAAACTCCCCCTCATTTGTGTATCTATCTTACTTTGTGTAAGTGAATGTTTTGATTTTATTTGATTTTATTTGAACTATTTTATTTGAACTATATTAGTTGTTATATTAGAGGCGGTTTTATATTTAATATGTGCTGAAATCATTTCCAGTCAGTCCATGCTGCATCCTCAGACCATGTTTGAGCATGGGGAAGGGGTGCTGATTTGCTAAAAGTTTCTGAAGTTTTTGAATTTCTGAAGACCAAATGCACAAAATTTAATGCTGTATTCTGTTTATTCTGTGCAGTTACACCAATAAACTCTCCAGATCAGAAGCAGACTCGGTTTTCAATTACTCAAGAACAACACATCACAGATAATAACAATGGTCAGAATTGACCCGGTTACACTTGCAGTACAGATGGTCTGGAATGCTTAATTTGCAGACTCACTAAATTTTCAGAATCAAAAAATGTTACATTAAGAAGAAATATTTTTCTGAAGAATGACAAAATATTCCAGCTCATTCAAGCTCATTCCAGACGCTAGACACTAGGTAGATGGCCTCCCCTTCTGCAGGCATGCAAATGGGAGCGGCCACTAGATCAGGCATGGCTGGTAGAAGATGATCATTAATGGATCTCTGGCTTTTTTCATGCTTTAAAATCAATGCGGGGAGCCGGAGATATAAAGCTTAGAGTTGCAGCAAATGCTTAAAAAGGCAAGGACTAAATGCTTCGCTTTGATCAACACAGGACAGGAACAAAAGGACGGCACAAGCTCCCACAGCTTTCACCCTTGCTGAAAGACAGTTTTCGCAACCCTGCCACCAAAGAGAAAAAAAGACTGCTGTGCTCAACGTTAAGGCCCCGTTCCTGCCGAACATCATGTTGGACTCCCTTCTTTGGCCACACCTAAGGAGAGCTCGGAGGGGCCGGTTGGTCGAAACAGAGATGAGAAACTGATTCAAGAATCAGTTCACCTGGACTTGTGTCCAACTGTTATTACATTATATAGTAAAATCAACACAACCATGAACTGCTTTTATCACACAGAACAGCCTCCATCATAAAACCGAATGAGAGCCAAAGGACCTAAAGTAGCAGTGATAAAATAATATTGGCTAGAAACCCTGGAAACAAATAACTTTAAAGAATAAGCAGCCTTAAGGTATCTTCCCTGCTTGGCTAAAATGAAATGCCCATTGTATGGTCATTGCTAGGGAATGGGAAGTGGAGGAGAAAAAAAGAAGCAGGAAGAGACAAAACTGTGTTGTGACAAAACAGTAGAGTTCCAGTGTCACGTGACTTGAGCCCTAATGATGCTAAACTAAACAGATGAGGTAACGTGACTGACTGAAGTGTAGTCAGAAGTGACGTCTTCCCCAACCTGTGGAACTGCATCATTAGAGCCTGGTGGTGTTGGAGTCAAGACTCACTGTTGCATAAGTCAAACCTTCAGCAGGTTTCTCAGCTGACTGACCAGTGGGTAACTGAGCTGTGGAGTGTATATCCTGGTCAAAGGAGATTGTGGGTAACTGACCAGTAGAATTAACAGTAGAGTCACAATGGCTTTTGAGCAACGCTGTGGTGTCATCAACGGGTTGAGAAGGATCAGAGGGGTTTGTGTGTAATTGAACAGTAGAGGAAACTGCAGGAGTTCCAGCATTTGATGCGGAAAGTTCTCTGGTGTTTTTACTCTCCTCATACACCCAGACAACAAGAGGAACCTCAGAGTAAAGAAAACCAGAAACAAATAAATAGTAAATATTTTCAGCCAATTTTTGTTCAAAAGACAATATGTGTTGGTGCTAAACACATACACGCACTATGATAAAGACAAATACCTCTTGGTTGCTTTCTGAGTTTTGAACAGGACACTGGTGAGTAGAAGCTGTACCTGCTGGCAAAAATGTCAGTAGTGATTGTTGTTAGTTTTATTTTGGGATTTTTTGCTCAGAACTGACCAATTAACCTTTAATCTAGTGGTAAATGTTATCATACACCTGTTACTTGATTGAATGATTCTGCTTAATCCCAGACAAAGATCAGCACTGCATTCCCTTCCACATTGTACTTTAAACACTATTCCCTGCTCTCTGAACATTCTGCAATGTCCCCAATGCTGACATCACTTCCTTCATCACTTCCTCTATGTGCTATCTTGAAAACCTACACACCTTGGATACCTGTGGCTGCTACTGTAAAAATTCACACCTCTGTAATAAAAGAAATTAATCATATGAATTATGACAAAAACTGATAGATTAAATCAGATTTTATTCATGTACAACTTAGACTCCCTCATTCATAAATATATTAATATTATTTAGATACATAATCTAAGCAATATTAACATTTTATTGGTAAAAATATGTTTGTGGGTTAGCTACAAAGCTTTAATAATATGCAAAATATTTTTTGATATATATAAATATTAAAATATTTTCGTCACCCTTAATAATACAAAATAGTGCATATAATGAGGTTGAATGTTTTTGTTTTCTTATGCTCCAGCAAGGCGCAGTGGCTGATGGGTAATGTTGCATGTCCACCTCTTCAGAGGTGATAAAGTATCGTTTATCAATTCTTCATACTGTTTGCAATTTCTTTAAACTGAGCAGTTTCATACCGTGTAGTTTAGAAACATACTTACCATAGCTGAATACTCATGGTTGAATGAAACACATCCACCCACAGGCATACAGTGGAAATAGAAAAGAATCACCTCCCTTTAAAATAATAAAAATTTGGTTGCCTAGCATTTTGAAGTAAAGAGAAACACAGTTTTTGTTTCATCCATTTTTATTTACTCGTTGCAACGTTTAACATCCAAGTAAAAGATATAACACCAACATGTCAGGAAAAAAAAAACAGAATCATTGATAGGGGAAAAGATCACCACCCCCCTCCCGCCACCCCCCTAAAAATTACTTGTAAACTCAATCAGGTGACGTTTCTCAATAGCACACAAAGCCATTTCACAAATCTTTGATCAGCTGGGGTCATTTTGATTAGCTCAGCATAAAAAAGTTGGTGCATTTCAGTCCCTGGGAGTGCAACTCAAGCAATTAATCAATTATGAGTGGCAAGGAAGTGTCAAAAGATCTCTTAGACAAAGTTGTGCACAGGCCAAGTAAGGAGATGGATAAAAACAATTCAAAGAGTTTGTCACTGCCTAGAAGCACAGTGAAGTCCTATTTGGAATAAATAAGATGAAGGTTGAAGAATTATTAGCAAGTGAAAGGTATTTAGTACAACGCTGGATCAGGAAATTGCTCCGAACTGAATGAAAGAGCCAGGAGGAAACCAGTCCGAGAGGTTACCAAGAAGCCTACAGCAACTCTGAAGCAGTTGCAAAAATTCAACACAAAAAGTGGCCATTGTGTGCATGTGATAACACTATCAAAAATTCTCCACAAATGTGGCTTGTATGGGAGGGTTAAAAGAAAGACATGGAGTTCATAGCCGAGCTTAGCAAAAACGAAGGTAGTCAGATGAGACTAAAAGTTATTTTTTTGGCCACAACACCAAACAATATGTCTGGCAGAAATCCAATACAGCCCATCTTGCACCATTCACCATAACACCATTCCTACAGTAAAGCATGTAGGTGGTAATATTCTCTTATTGGGGTACAACAGGAACTGTAGCACTTGTCAGGATAGTAGGAAAACAAACAGGGCAAAATACTATCAAATTCGAAATCTGCTGCCCTCTGCCAGAAAATTGTCAATGGGGAAAAAGTTTACCTTCCAACATGAGCACACAGCAAAACTGACCACACAGTGGTTCAATGAGAAAAAGGTGAATGTCCTCTGCATGACAGTCAGAACCCAAAATTGAATCCTATTGGAAATTTGTGGAATGACACAGCCCACAACAGACTGCAGCCCACAAATGGTCACCATCAAATTAAGTGTGGGGAAATATTGCAAAGTCTACTGTAGATGTGCCAGAAGGTTTGTGAGCCATTGAGAAGGTGATTAGCTTCATCTGATTGTGTCTACAAGTCAGTTTTAGGAGGTTTGACATTGTGTTTAATCCGTTTTGACATGGTGTTTAATCTTTCCCTTGGATGAGTAAATACAGGTGGGTAAAACAAAAACTCTCTGTCTTCATTTCAGGCTGCAAACCAACTAAATGCGATTATTTTAAAGAGGTGATTACTTTCCATAGTCACTATAACTGAATCTTACATTTTATAACATGTTGTGTGTGTATAAATACCTTGCAAATTGCATGTCTTTTGTAGAGTCAAAGTGAGGAATATGATAACAATCAGAAGCACCAGAATAATTACAGACACAGTGATCACAGTGGGAGCTGGAAATTCTGGAAGAAAAACAGACACTTTATCCTACATACTGATCATATAAGAGAGCAGTGCATGTATTTACTAAGTGTCTCAGAGTAGGAAATTGCTCCTAGGGTTATCCATGATCCATGGCACATCCATTAAAAGAATTACATTTATAAATACTTTACATATACACTTATATTGATTTTCATTAATTCATTAACACGGCGTACCCCCGTGTTTCACATTCCCTGGGGGTATGTGCGGCAAACTGACAGGTGGCATTGATGCTTTCACAAATTGCAGAATTAAATTAACTTTAATTATTTCTTTACATTTTACTCCCTCCTCTGCAAGCCAAACGCTCTCATCTTCTCCCCAGTTCCACTTTCATGTCAAAATCATTATGATCAGATTATGACAGTCCTACACAGCTCTATTATAGAGGCTTTGAACAGTTATGATTGGAGCAGTCTATAAGTTTTGTCTGTGTACATACAGCTTTCTCACAACGTCCGCTAATTTCAGCATTTCACTTTTCCACCGTTTAAAAACACAAAAACCTGTAAAAACTACAACACCAACTGTAACATGCAGCCTACTCTGTGGCTCTCAGTTTCATAAAAAGTGAAGTCACACGCTTTCCTCAGTGCAGTCCTGTTCCTCTCTCAAAACAAGTATAGAAGCGATATAAATGACTTTACTGTCCTACTCTGAGGTAGGAAGATTTTAAGTTCTAAACAAACTTTGAGCGTGGTTCTTATGAGTGATTCTGAGACGCTTAGTTAATATGGGCCCAGATTAATCAAAGTCCTGGAGTTAAATGGCGATATGTATCTTAGCAGAATTACCTGCTGGCTGAGAAGCTGGAGTAGACTGAAAGAAAGATGATGATGATGATGATGATGATGATGAGGATGATGATGAGGAGGAGGAGGAGGAGGAGGATGAAAATGACAATGATGTCGGTGATGATGATGAATGTGGTGGTAATGATCCATCTAATAAAGATGGTGATACTAATGATGATGATGATGATGACGACGACGACAATAATAATGAGAAGGAGGAAGAGGGTGATGACAACAATTTTGATGATGATGATGAGGAGGAGGAAGTGGAGGAGGAGAACCAGGAGGAGGAGGAGGAGGTGGAGGAGAAGGACGAAAATGACAGTGATGATGGTGATGAAGAATGTGGTGATAATGGTGTGTGTAATGATGATGATGACGACAACGAGGACAACAATAATGAGGAGGAGGAGGGTGATGGTGATGACAATTTTGAGGAGGAGGAGGAGGACAACAATGACAAAAATGACAATGATGACGGTGATGATGAATGTGGGGGTAATGGTGTGTATGATAAAGATAGTGGTTGTAATGATGATGATGATGATGATGATGATGATGATGACGTCAACAATAATGGGGAGGAGGGTGATAGTGATGATACTTTTGATGATGATGATGATGATGATGGTGATGGCAAAGGTGACAGTGATGGTGTTAAATGTGATGGTAATGGTGTGTTTAATAATGATGATGATGAGGAGGAGATCGAGGAGGACGAAAATGACAATGTTGATGCTGATGATAAATGTGGGGATAATGGTGTGTATAATAGTAATGAGGATGACGACGATGATGATGATGATGATGATGATGATGATGATGATGATGATGATGATGATGACGACGACGGCAACAATAATGAGGGGGAGAAGGGTAATGGTGACAATTTTGATGATGATGATGATGATGATGATGATGAAGTGAAGGATGAAGAAGAGGAGGAGGAGGATGAAAGTGACAACGATGAAGGTGATGATGATGAATGTGGTGGTATCAGGGTGTATAATAATGATGATTGTAATAATGATGTTGACGTTGATGAAGACAGCAATACAGAGGAGGAAAGTAATGGTAATGAGGAAAATTTTGATGATGATGATGATGAAGGTTGTGTTGGTATCCAGGTTGAAACACTTAAATCTAAATATTTAAAGAACAGTTTCAGAACAGATGCAACATTATGTTAGTATATATGGAATTTACTTCTGCTTATACTTCTGCTATCTCACAACAAGTGTAGGGAAACAAAAAATACACACATGCACAAGAACATGGAACAAACTTTGAGCTTAATACACATCTGCTCATCACATTATTTAGTCTGAAAGGACAGACGTCTGTGTAACAGGCAATATGACTTAGATCACTTCAATTCCATGTGTTAACAAACTTATTTCTAAATTTAGAAATAAATATAACTGTTCTTTTTGTTTGTGCTCACAATATTGTTATATTCACTAACTGTATAATAATATCACAGGCTAGTCCTAGTCAGGATGTGTACTGATGTAGTGCCAAGATAATTAATGCAGTGTGTCTCTGTGTCTCTACAAACTCACCAGTAACTGTCAGGTTGATCTGTGTGAAATAAACCTTGTATCCATCATCAGATTCCCAGGCTGCTTCAGCTCCACACCAGTATTCACCAGCGTCTCGCTCATTTGGATTTCTAATACTCACACTCAAGATTTGTCTTTCTCTCTCATCATACAGGGAGAATTTCCCCATATTTACATATTTTCTACTTTCATTAACAGATTTTTTATATGTGCAAGCAGAATCTTGGTGCCACATCTTGCAGAGAAACTTGGGATTACTCCTGAGGGATTTTGGGTATTTACAGCTGATACTCGAGACTCTTCCAACATTGACCATCTTACTGCTAAACTTCTCATAAGACAGATCTGCAAATCAGAAAAAATCTGATCAGTTTATATGATGAAAAAATGTACAGTGTGAATTACGACATTTCCTAGTATATAGTTTTGGACACAAAGTTTTCCTGAATTTTGATGCAGTGTCACATGATGCTCCTCAACACACCATCACTGTCTTTCTACACACTTTAAACTTTTGCTGTTTTTGCATGCTTCAAATCATATAAATACAAACATCAGATGAACATCCTTCAACAGTTCTTACAACCCAGTTATGTGGAGCTACACTAATCATGGTAGCATATTTCTACAGTACATATGTGTAGCAGTCTGGAAAAACCCTTCACATGGGGATATTTTTATTGAATTATTAATTAATGATTAAGTATTGATTGATTTATCAACTGATTGATTGATTGATTGATTGATTGATTGATTGATTGATTGATTGATTGATTGATTGATTGTATGTTTCTTAATCGGACAGTCTGGTGAAGTCCTGCTCAGTTACATTTCTAATACTGACAGTCAAGGTTTGTTTTACTCTGTCATCACACAGGGAGAAATTCCACTCAGAAATCAGTGAACAAACTCATGGTTAAAACTGGCAGGGGTTAAAGGTCAGGCACACAGAGCAATGCAGGACAACCGGAATAAAAATGTCAGATTTGAAGAGTAAAACATGTCACAAACACACACTGGAACAATAAATCCTTCCTGAGATAAGTCATGAATTAACTGAAATGAATCCATTGAATTAAATGAGTGAGTTAAAATGAGTTCAGTAGGGACAAGTTTATGTCTAATTGCGTATTTAAATTATAATCAGCATTTAAAGTGTCAGCAATGAAAAAGGTAAATACAGATTAAGTCATCACTATTTTCACTATCTGAAAAATCTGAAATAAAATGTAAAGGTTAACAAAAAAAATCATGAAATATTACATAATTGTAGTAATAAAGTATGATTACTTGGCATGTTGTAGTTCTGTTAATATTAGTGGTGGGAGACTCACCTTCATTTACCTTCAGCTTCACCGGTGTGTAAATGTCTGTCCGTGATTGTATATCAACTCCACACTGGTACGTCCCAGTGTCCTGTACACTGAGCTCTCTGATCACCACCCAGAACTCTGCTGATTCAGTGGCATCATACAGTGAGAATCTTCCTGAATTTATCCACTTATTTTTAGCCTCTGTCTTTATTTGGTCAGAACAGCCTGGCCATGAACCCTTACAGAAATATTTCTTGTTTTGTGTGTATCCTGTATGATACTCGCACTTGATAAGGACTCCTCCTCCTGAATATCCTGTTACTTTCTTGGAATCTCCTCCATCTAAGAAAACACCAAACATCCATCTGAGCAAAACCTTCCTTCATGTAACACTGCTGCTGAGAGTGAGGATTATTCTGAAGTGCATTTCTTTACCTGAGATCAGACAGAGGGTGAAGATGAGGAGGATCTTCATCCTGAGTTCACACTCACACGTCTCCACACCAACTCCACTTCAGAAAGATATTAAAGCTCCTGTTCTGTTACACACTGTGTTACTGTCTCTGTCCTGCTCTGTGAATGTGCCCTGTGTCTTCATCAGCGTCTTAAACAGAGTGTGATGCTGCGCCCACTTCCTCTTGTAAGCAGGATAAGAAAGAACTGCTCAGCAAGTGTATGTGGGAAATGCATACATGAGACTCAGAAGCTATAAAATTTCTCACATAAAATGATCCTCTGGTCAGTTACAGTGTAAACAATCATATGAAGGTGTGCAAGTGTTTAATATTGATAGTCCTCATATGACCATCATCCTCCATATAAGTTGTGTTTCCTCTCAGTGCTCCAGTATTAACTTTACTGAGGATATTCATTACTCCATGTCAGTGTGAACAGTACTGCTCTAATGTCTGAAGGCCTCTACTGCCCCCAAGAGCACAAGGTGCATCACAGCATCAGCAAGAAAGAAACTTGACCAGAATCACTTAACTTAAGAATTTAACCCAGACCCTGCAGGTGCAAGATGACAGAGCTAACCACTACACCACTGTGCCGCCTAGGGATAACCAGTGTTAAATAATAGATAGAACAAAAGCACAACAATATTGCAGTGAACAACAAGACAGTCAACACATTAACACATTTCTCTTACAACAATCAACATTTATTCTAATAAAACAAAACCTCACAATTCTACAAATTAGCTCTTACTTTACAAATGAATGAAAATAAATAAAATGTTTCCTGTGTCAAAGCTTTAATTAATTGCGAAGTGATAGCACGCCTAAATCTAATTATCTAAATCTAAAAAATATCTAATTAAATCTTTAATACATGTTTCTTTACTGTGGATTTTTAGAAGATCTGGTGCTTTTATCTTTCACAAAGTGTCAGGGATAACCCCTAGAGGGCGCCAAAGCGCCCAGAGACTCCTTTTGGTTTTCTGTGTTTTTTCTGTCTTAAACTTAATTTCCCAGAATGCACCTCGGTCAGGTGATCGGAGCGCTCACCTGAACCGAGGTTCCTGAGTTAAATTAATCCTTTGCATCTGTTCTATTTGGTTTGCTGTGAAGTTAAGTGGTTTGTTGTTTATCTTCCCTTGTGTTCATTAGTTCGGTGTATATCTCCTAGCTCAGCGTGTAACTCCTAGCCTGTGTATCTCCTAGCCTGTGGGTAGTTCCTAGTCTATGTGTAGTTCTGAGTCTGTCATGTGTAGTTTTGTCTCCTGTTTAAGTTCATGTTCTGTTTTCCTTGTTTTTCATTATTAAAAGACCTTAAATCACCATTCACCTCTGCAAATATGCCTCTCCTTCGACCCACGTGCAGCTACTGTTACACAAAGGAAGAAGAGGAACAACTAAACGCTGTCCATGGTACAGATTATTTAGCTCTAATCTCGATCCAGTAATCTATCCACGTGAATCAGTGTAACTGACTGAAGTATAGTAACACAAGATCTCATCCTTAATGTCCGGAACGGCATCATTAGAGCTGGTGACACTGCTGTAAATAATCACTAATTTAGATTAGCAGATTTCAGAATGCAGATTTCTTATGTAATGAGATTAGTACCAAAAGGAATTGAGCAAAATAAAATGATTTTTTTAAAATAAAATAATACCAATAAAAATAAAAGATTAAATATAATTGTATTATAATAATTTATATGAAATTGCAGTTAGTTTCAACTTTCTCCAGGTTTCTTCATTGATTCGTTTTATTTTCTTTTTCTTTTTTCACCTTTGTTCGCCAGGTTTGCTGCTCACTTCTTTTCAAGGTTTGTTTTTTGAGGTTTTTTGAGTTTTGTCACTAATCTCTCATGCTGCAGGGCATTATAGTGTTGCATCCTCATCAGACAGCTCTTTAAATCTTCACTACATTCTCAGGACAAGTTTATTTTCAAAGGTTTATGATCTATGTGTACAATAAAAAGTTTAATGTACAGTTACTCAGAAACTCGACTGTTTAAATAGTCTATAATTGCTGCTGGTAAGAGAGGAACACAAAACTGACACAAAAAAACTCATCAATTAAAGAAAAGTGGAGAATAATGAAAATAACAAAAATTCTCTTGTATAGTTTTACTGTATGCTTTGTTTTAAATTTATTTATTTTTGTTAAATAATTTGTATTCACTTTCATTTTTTGTCTTAATAAAATCTATATACAAGTACACAGTTTCATATATTTAACATATTAAGCGAATAAACATACAGTGGGTATAGAAAATAATTACCCCCAAAAACATGATGTGTGATTTTAAAACAGACAGTGAGAAGGAGAGTTCGTCATTCTAGTAAAGTTGCTTAGCATGTCATCTATTTTGTTTGGTTGTTTACATTGTCGTTTATAAAATCTACAATTGTTAACAAGGAGTTTTATTATATTATAAGGGTTTAAGAAAGCCTGAGACTGTATAGCATGGTTATAATGCAAACTTTAACATAAAAAGCTTGAAGACAGAAAAAGGTTGCAATGTAATCCGTGAAGGGAACCATGGATAGCGTCTGAGTCTCATCAGTCTGGACAGCACATGTCTAGAGGAACACAAGGAGGTAAAGGGCTTATTATGCAGAAATATCTTGTGACTGTGACTGATATTTCAGCATCCAGTCTAAATGCACATGGACAATGAGAACTACAACTTCCAGCACACACTTTCCAACTCAGCTAAACCTGGACTTGATGACATATTGTACTTTTCAACAAGTATAAAAACACTTCCATTTCACTCACCTGATGCAACGTTATGAGGTGCGGCTGGAGACCCGCACCACGAGATGTAATCATTTGAATAAGAGCCCTAAGGCAGAGCTTCTGAGGGGGTCAAAGAGTTTATGTGAGTGCTTATGACACAGATCATTCCTGTTTGGAGATAATGTGGGATTATTAATTAAAACCTAAAAAGAAAACAAAAGACAACTGAAAACACAAACTAAACTGAGCTCTGCCATCTCCTTATATCTTATGCACTCTTAAAAAAAGATACTCAGTGGTACAAATAATGTTCCTCAAAGAACAGTTGTACCTTTTCGATAAATGTACCCTTAATGGTACAGAAAAGACCTCTGATGATACAATTTTTTACCTTTTAAGATACAACTGAATTGAAGGTACATAATTGTTCTAACATTAAGGGTACAGAATGTTCTGGACAGTGGGAGGAGTTTAGCTTTACCTCAGAACAACACTGACACTCCAGTAATCTGTTACTATGGGTGGGTTATTAAGTCTCATATAATTCTTATTCTGATAATAGAAAAATTATTATTTTAATTTTCCTTGTTTTGCCAGCTTATATGAAACATTGTCTTTTAATGTCACTTACATATGTTTGGGGTAACGTGTAGATAACACTGCTAATCATGCTAACTATACTGCCTTATGGAGCTTAGCACAATCATGTTAGCTCATGGTGACTAATATAATGCCTCATGTAGATTACAGATGTTGATGAATATTATCTGAGTGTATAAATGTTCTAATGTATTTCACCCTGTTTTGGATAGCTGTTAAATTTTAGTTAGCTTATGACACTGCTATCTATAATGTCATTTAGCACAAACATTTTAGCTCCAGGTGGCTAAAATATATAGCTTGTGTGAGTTATGTAGCTTACAGATTTTCATGATATTCAGATTAAAATGTATCAGTTGTTGTAGGGTGTAAGAGTGGGCTTTTACAAACTTAACACCCTTTTTTCATCGTGCAGTGTCCCTGTTTGCACTGTTTTACCCTTAATGTGTGTTTCTACAGCTATATTAATGCCATAAATGTGCCTTCTGTGTACAAGTTCATCTAAGTTCCTCTTAGAAAATGTAAATGAATATATTGTTTTCTGTGAATGAGTGAGCAGTGATTGAAGCCACAAATGTCTTGTACACAAATGTTATGAATGTGGTGTGTGGCTTTGTTTCAGTGATTAAAAAAAAAAATCACTGATTGCACATAACTCTTATTTTCTCCAATATACTGAACAAACATAGATGCTGCTCACATATGACTGTAGCCAAGTTTGTGCTGAATACAGTGTAATTAGACTTTAGCCATTTATTTGTTTATAAATGACTGAGTTTCTCACAACACCTGCACCCTAAGGGATTTACTACATTATCTTATTCACCTTTGTATCCAGGTAGCACTGTCGCCTTGCACCTCCAGAGTCCGGGTTCGATTCCCGGCCAGGCTCGATTGCCATCTCTGTGTGCATGGAGTTTGCATGTTCTCCCTGTGCTTGGTTTCCTCCGGGTACTCCGGTTACCTCCCACAGTCCAAAGACATGTAGGTTAGGTTAACTGGCATTCCCAAATTGGCTGTTGTGTGAGTGTGTGTATGTGTGTGTGCCATGCAATGGATTGGCACCCTGTCCAGGGTGTACCCCACCTTGTGCTCTAAGGCTCCAGGCCCCCGTGACCCTGGATACAGGATTAAGGGGTATAGATAGTGAGAGAGTGAGTGAGTGAGTGAGTGAGCTTTGTATCCAATGATGTAAGACATTTGCACACATTTTAATAGAAGACAAAGAAGACTAAGCGGACGGTGAAGGTGGGTTTTACTTTTTGCGCTGAATTTAAAATTGACAAGGAGACAAAACAAAAGCGTCTGTATTAAAAAAAAAAAAAAACCTGTGGTAGACTTAGCTGAAAATTACACAGCTTACAAAATTGCAAAAGGAATTCAAACACTACCTGTGGGTGGTTTAGCATGTGGATTAGCATATCTAGGTAACTAAGACTTAGACTTGGTCAGCTGGTTACAGAATTATTATTTGCGCAAGCAACCAATTTTTCTTTAACATTTTTCTTCTCCTTTTTGACTGATTCTTTTCAATGGAAGATTGTCACAATGCTGTGGCTTTTGTGTAACTTCTGTATAAATCATACTTTGAGTTGAGCAGTGTGACATGTAATACTGTATCTTGGGATTGGGTGGCATTTTGTATCATTTAGTGTCTTGATTTTCCAGATGTTTCTGGTGTCTGTTATATTGTGTGAATTGTAAATTTATTACACTGTATGTTGTTAATTGAGGATTTCTTTTTATATGTCCAATAAAACTATAATATTTCTCATTTGTGTTTCATGCATCTAAATTATATCTGGCTTTAATCTCATTATGGTCTTATATATGGCTCATTTGCTTCTCCTTCAAACACAGTTCTGTTTCTCATGTACATCTCAGATTTCTCAAATGTTTCTCAAGTATGTCTTGGGTTGTGTCTTTGTTTCTCCTAAGTCAGCTTTTTTAAAAAGTTAAGCTTGTAATGAGACACATCAATTTAGTCTGATGAGACAAGAAAAAGCTCATTTTGAGCAACAAAATTTTGCTATGGGTAATCTAAAGCAGTATTCAAACATATTTCATAAACTATGTTCATAATAAATTGATTGAGTGTCTTATTCAGTAGGAAAATATCTTGCAAATAGTTTCCAAAGGAACACATTAAGGTACAAAAGGGCTTGTCACTGGGGTGGTGCCTTCAAGGGCAAGATTTGTACCTTTGATTGACGTATAATAATGTACCAGCAAGTTTATAAAACAAAAGGTATGTTTTGGTTGTCCATAACAAACAGAATTGGTACATATTTGTTTCTCTATATTAAGGTACAATTCTGTGCACTTGAAAGCCACTGCCCTTACTGACAATGGTTTGTACCTTCGTTAGTACCTTTATTTTCGAGAGCGTGTGTTTTAACACTTAGACTGAGAATGCATGCTTAAGGGATAGCGTGTCTCTCTCTATCTCTTTCTCGCTGGCGTCTTAGGGAGACAGAGGCTGGATCTTTGCTTTTGTCTTTGTTCTTTGGCCCTGATACCTTTACCGGTGCTACCTAAGGATCACATGAAGTGCGCAGGTATCAAGACTCTTAAACTGTCAGGCCACTTGGTGCAGTGTGTCCACGCTAATTGCCTCTGCGGTGACATCACCTGGGAACTGCATGTCTAGATGACCGCACCTCTGCCTGTTTAAAACTCTGCAGAGTAACAGCCTGCAGATCTGCCTGTTCTGAACAATGCACAGTCATCAGTAATTTCTCTGATATTTTAACCTATTGTCTGTGTATGCGTTGTCGTGGTGTGCGTCAGTGATCGGTGTGAACCTAAGTCTTTGCTCACTCTTCGCTCAGCCTCCCCTTCTGTAGGTGTGCAAAGGGGCGGGGCCACTAGATCAGGCATGGCTGATAGAAGATACTTGTTAATGGATCTCTGACTTTCTCTGCGCTATAAAAATAAGGCGGGAAATTCTGGAGGTCCGGAGGTATAAAGCCTAGCGTTGCACTGAGACTGCTAAAAACATGAGAGTAGCATGCAAGCGGGGTGATGTCATGAGCCCCAGGGACTTCAAAGGCAGGGACTGAATGCAGCCGTTTAATCACCGTTTCAAAGCCAGGCACAAATGGTCTGCATGAGCTCCCATGATCCTGCCGTCGAAAAGTAAGAAAGGCCGCTGTGCTCGACATTAAAGCTCCCGTTCTCAGCCAGGAAAGCCGCCCAGGAAACAACGGCCTCCAACATAAAACCAACTGAGAGCCAACAGTGATCAGATAATTAAGGGAAAAACTCTAGGTTTCATATGCAAAAGTACATGCAAACAAGCTCAGGGTGCAAAATTTGGAAACAAATAACTTTAAAGAATAAGCAGCAAGGTCTTCAATACATGGCTAAAAATCAATGTCCAATTTTATGGTCACTGCTAGGGGATGGGAAGTGGAGGAGAAAAAAGAAGGCAAAAAAGATGAAAGAGTGTCACATGACTTGAGCCCTAATGATGCTAAACTAAACAGATGAAGTAACGCGACTGACTGAAGCGTAGTCAGAAGTGACGTCTTCCCTAACCTGTGGAACTGCATCATTAGAGCTGGTGGTGTTGGAGTGAAAACTCACTGCTGCGTAAGTCAGACCTTCAGCAGATTTCTCAGTTGAAAGTCCTGTGGGTAACTGAGCTGTGGAGTAGACGTCCTGATCAGAGGGGATTGTGGGTAACTGAGCATTAGAATAAACAGTATCGTCACAGGGGCTTGTGAATAAGACTGTGGTGTCACAAAGAGGTTGCAAAGGATCAGAGGGGTTTTTGGGTAGTTGAACATTAGAATAAACTGCAGTCGTTCCATCATCTAATGCAGAAAGTTCTCTGGTGTCTTTAATCTCCTCATACTTACAGACAGCAAGAGGAACCTGAGAGCAAAGAGAAACAGAAACAAACTAACAAAAAATCATAAATGTTATCTTTTATCTGTGATTAAATGCTAAATATTAGCTTTTTTTTTGTTTAGTCAAAAAAAAATGTGTTTAATACAAATAATTAACACACACACACACACACACACTGATAAAGACAGTTACCCCTGGGTGACTGTTGGAATTTTGGACAGGACACTGGTCAGTAGAAGCTCCACCTGCTGGCAGAAAAAAAAATCACATAATTAGTAGTTATTATTGCTGTTGTTTGCAATTCGTTTTAAATTGAGGAGTTTCACACCTTGCAGTTTGGAACTTACCCATGCATCCACCCACGGGCATATTCATGTTAAATATTTGCTAACGTGTTGTGTGTATTAATACCTTGAATCTTGCATCTCTTTTGGAGAATCAAAGTGAGGAATATGACTCCAATCAGAAGCAGCAGCAGAATTACAGACACAGAGATCAAAGTGGAGACTGGAAATCCAGGAAGAGAAAAAAAAAAAAAACTTTAACCTACTTTAACCTACATTGTGATAATTCTGAACAGATCAGACAGTTATTGAGTTAGATTATGATTGTAAGGTGTATCTGAGCAGAATCACCTGCTGAAAAAGAACCTGAAGAAGGCTGTGGTGATGACGATGATGATGATGATGATGATGATGATGATGATGATGATGATGAAGGTTGTGTTGGCTTCAATGTTGAAACTGGCTGACTTGGATCTAAAAGTTTGAAAAGTTTCAGAACAGATATAGTGTCCATTTAGTAAATGTGGAACTGACTGATATTTATACTTCTGCTATCTCACAGGAAGTGTAGTGAAGCAAGAATACACACATGAACAGAAAGAACATTAAACTTTAACCTAATACACATCTGCTTATTACATTATTTAGTCTAAATGGACACCAGTTGAACAGATAATATCAGCTAAATCTCTTTAATTTTATGTAGCCACAAACATAACCGCTCTATTTGTTCTCACATTATCGTTATATTCACTAACTGTCCAATAATATCACAGACTAGTCGTGGTTATGATGTGCGCTGACTCTGTGTCTCACACAAAGTCTCGGTAATGTCTGAATAGTTAATGCAGTGTGTCTCTGTGTCTCTACAAACTCACCAGTAACTGTCAGGTTGATCTGTGTGAAATAAACCTTGTATCCATCATCAGATTGCCAGGCTGCTTCAGCTCCACACCAGTATTCACCAGAGTCTCGCCCAGTTACATTTCTCACACTCACACTCAAGATTTGTCTTTCTCTGTCATCATATAGGGAGAATTTATCCATATTTATGTATTTTCTATGTTTATTAACAGATTTTTTATAAGAACAAGTAGAATCTTGCAGCGTCATCTTGCAGAGAAACTTGGGATTACTCCTGAGGGATTCTGGGTATTTACAGCTGATGTTTAAATCTCCTCCTGCATGGACAGTCTCACTGATGGACATCTCATAGGACAGATCTGCAAATCGAAAAACATAGGATCAGTTTTTGGATTGTATGTGACCTAAGGGGGGAAAAAACTCTTACAGTGTCAATTATGAAATTTTCCTAGTATATCGTTTTCCTAGTACAAAGTTTTCCTGAATTTTGATGCAGTGTCACATGACGCTCCTCATCACACCATGACTGCTTTTCTACACACTATGAACTTTTGCTGTTTTTATGTATGCTTCACGTCATATACAGTAAATACAAACATCAGATAAACATCCTGCAACAGTATTTACACCATAGTTATGTGGATCTACTCTGATCATGGCAGCGTTCTTCTACCTTCTTCTTAAGCCCTTCACATGGGGACATTTTGATATTCTGCTCTGTATATGAACGTTTGGAGAGATAAGGAATAGAGTTTACTGTCTGTGTGGAGGATGCCAAACATCTTTTTGTTTGAAGACATTGAGGTCTTAGGAAGCTATGATGAGCCACAATTACTGCGTTATACTTAATGTCCATCCATCCATTATCTATATTGCTCATTCAGTGTAGTGTGACGGGAAGCTGGAACCCTGGATGGTGATCCAACCCATTATAGGACCAAGGCACATACTCATACACTACAGCAGGGGTCTCAAACTCAGTTCCTGGAGGGCCGCAGCCCCACAGAGTTTTGTTCCAACCATAATTAAAAACACCTGATCCAAGTTACAAGTCATTAAGGCTTATTTGAAAACTACATGGTATGTATGTTGGAGCAGGGTTGGAACAAAACTCTGTGGGGCTGCGGCCCTCCAGGAACTGAGTTTGAGACCCCTGCACTACAGGCAAATTTTAAATGTAAATCAAAATACTGTAAATGTCTGTACTGTGAGAGGAAACCCATCAAGCACAAAAACACACACAGAGCAAAGGCAAAATTTGGACCTCCAGCTCTAGAGGTAGATGAGGCAGCGCTAACCACTAAACCACCCTGGAGTCTGAGTTATACTTAATGTAACACAATAAAATTGCATATATAAATATCACAACATGTTTCTTCTGCGAAAACACATAATTACAGTAACTCACCTCCTCTTACATCCAGGAAAACTACAGTGTCGGTCTGTATTCTATCAGACACAGCAACAGCACACGCGTATGTTCCAGTGTCCTCCGTAATCAGCTCTCTGATAAACACACTGAAGAATCCTGCACGTCTGTTGTCATGAACTGAGAATCTGCCATCATGTGACCGTTCACTGTTTAGTTTTGTTCTTATTTGATTTAAACAGCTCTGATCTGTCTCGATCTTACAGAAGGATTTGATTTTGTCTTTGTGTTTATCTTCATATCTGCACTTGATGTTGACTCCTCCCCCTGCATGTGCACTTACTGCTCTAGAGACCCTGAGCCCTGATAAAACACAAGACGTTCAAATCATCCTTAATCAATTACAAGTAGAAATACCTAGTAGAAATGATATAATACTTGAGTTCAAGATATTATTTTAAAGATCACGTCTTAAATCCATACTTTATTAGAGATTAAAGACTGAGATTTTTCTTACACTTTAAGTTACATGATTTCACGACAGATGGAAGTAAACATGAAACATTTTTAACAATCTAAATCAGTGAACAAACTCATCGTTAAAAAAGGCAGGGGTTAAAGGTCAGGCACACAGAGCAATGCAGGACAACCAGAATAAAAATTTGAGGAGGAAAACATCTCACAAACACACACTGGAACAATAAATCCTTCCTGAGATAAGTCATGAATGAACTGAAATGAATCCATTAAATTAAACGAGTGAGTTAAAATGAGTTCAATAGTCATATACAGGAACAGATTTATATCTAATTGGGTATTTAAATTGTAATCATCAATTAAAGTCTCAGCAATGAAAAACATACATATGGATTTAATCATGATCTTACTATTTGAATCATCAGAAGGAAAATGTAAAAGGTAACAAAAAGATCATAAAATATTACAGAAGTATAATAATAATAATGAGTGACTTCTTGGTGTTTTGTATTTTGTATGTCTTCTAATATCAGTGGTGGGAGACTCACCTTCATTTACCTTCAGCTTCACCGGTGTGTAAATGTCTGTCCGTGATTGTATATCAACTCCACACTGGTACGTCCCAGTGTCCTGTACACTGAGCTCTCTCATCATCACCCAGAACTCTGCTGATTCGGTGTCATCATGCAGTGAGAATCTTCCTGAATTTATCCACTTGTTTTTAACTTCTGTCTTTATTTGGTCAGAACAGACTAGTGGTGAACCCTTACAGAAATATTTCTTGTTTTGTGTGTATTCTGTATGATACGTGCACTTGATAAGGACTCCTCCCCCTGAATATCCTGTTACTTCCTTGGAATCTCCTCCATCTAACAAAACACCAAACATCCATCTGAGCAAAACCTTCCTTCATGTAACACTGCTGCCGAGAGTGAGGATTATTCTGAAGTGCATTTCTTTACCTGAGATCAGACAGAGGGTGAAGATGAGGAGGATCTTCATCCTGAGTTCACACTCACACGCCTCCACACCGACTCCACTTCAGAAAGATATTAAAGCTCCTGTTCTGTTACACACTGTTACTGTCTCTGTCCTGCTCTGTGTCTTTTTACAGTATGTGTCTTAAACAGAGTGTGATGCTGCGCCCACTTCCTCTTCTAGCAGTGTGAGAAAGAGCTGCTCACAAGTGTGTGACATGTGTGTGAAAAACATACAGACATCTCAGAAGCTTTAACATTTCAGACATAAAAAGTGTCTCAGTTCAGTTACACTGTGTAAGAAATCATATGAAGGTGTGTGAGTGTTTAATATTGAAAGTCCTCATGTGAGAATCTTCCTCCATTTGAGTTCCTCTCAGTGCTCCAGTATTGACTTTACTGAGGATATCTATTACTCCATGTCAGTGTGTACTGCTCTAATGCCTGAAGGCCTCTACTGCCCCCTAGAGCACAAGGTGCATTATAGCATCAGCAAGAAACTCGGCAAGATCAGAATCACAGAGAAAACAATGCATGTTATTAGTAACGTCTCTCTCTCACACACACACACACACACACACTTGATTGTTAGCTACAGAACTGCTAGGATAACAATATTGTAGTGAACAACAACAGATGCAACACATTAACACATTTCTCTTACAGCAATCAACATTTATTCTAATAAAACAAAACATTAATCACCACATTAACAGACAACTGCAAGACCTCACAGTTCTACACATGAGCTCCTACTTAACATTTCCTGGGGTATTAAAGAAGTTAATACCCCATATAATATAACAGTGACTAATGAGATTCAAAGTTACAATCATGGCACTAAATAAATGAAAATAAATTGTGTTTTCCAGCCGCCAACGCCTTAATTCATTAGTGGTAACTACAATACTGATACAACACTGTTATTAACTAAAGCTAATAGCGTTGTAGAGTTTAATTACAATCAGGTTTATTATAAAGGTTTGATCAGTGGTGGGTAAAGTAGCCAAAACATTTACTCAAGTAAGAGTAACTGTACAGTTACTCAACCAGTGTTGGACTTCTACAGTTGCGGCACCAGGCTGCGCATTAGGGTTTTGCGTTTGTCGGCTTTACATCGCTAAGTGGCGCTATAACCATAGACTGAGGCATCAGGCCTGCATAATTTCACTATACATGTACTAAAATACTAAAATTACAGTACAAATTTAGAATTGTAATTAAATGCAAGAGTTTCTTATTTGCATCGAATTGAAGCAAATAAGAAACTCCTGCAAAAAATATTAAAATGAAACTTTTAATACTCGCCTGTAAATAGCCATTTATCATTTATCAGGTGATTGCGCATCATTACTACTAGTATAAAATAAAGGCCTGACTCACATCACATCCAGTCAGCAGCTCCGCTTGCCATAAGAAGTGCTGGAAAAGACTCGTTGAGGATGGTCCAATCACATGAGCCCATATATTTAAAAACAATATTGATTCACTAAGAACAAATGTGGGTGGGTTCAGGGCGCACAGTGCTCCGCCCCAAGGATGATTTGAAAAGATCCAATCAGAGCTCAGCCTCAGGTCACATGCTTTTCAAAAATTTACGTATCTACATAGACACTCGTTTGTCCGGCGCCCCGCGTACACGAACACAAATGAACGTAATACAGTTTCGATTTTTTTTTTTATTGCAAATAAATTACAACAGTGGAATATTGTGACTAAATTACTTTATTTCATTATTAAAATAAATAATTATTATGTTACATGATTACATGTTAAAGTATATATTTTTTTATTTGCCGGGGCTTTCAATGGTTTCTGTTCTTTTAATTTGTAGTAGATTTATTAACTGAAATAATTTAAATTAAATGAAAATTTAAACATGGTCAGGACTTGCTACTGACCGATGTCAGTAATCAGTGAAAATTATAATCTGTAATAATATTTGTGTTTTTATGATAAATATGAAATGCAGTAGGCTGTAAAGTTTTCTTTAATAAATAATAAAAACATTTAAATAATGAAATTTTTACATTTCAGTAGCTGCCCCGTTGCGCTGTACTACCAACACCAAAACCTTCTGAAGATGATGGATATACTGTAGTTATTGCAGGCATTTTTAGTCAAGCACTCTCTCTCTCCAGAAAGTCACAATAGTCTGACGAAGCTCATCTTTGTTCCTTGGCTTAGCGTCACATCTGACGAACTACTTCAGTGCGTGCCAAACCAATTTGATCAGGTTGAGATCTAAAGACCTGCATGGAAATTAAAATAATACAATTAGATCAAACTGTCATGTGCACATTTCATAAACATGTTAATCTACAGTAAAATAACAGAACAGTAAGAAACTTACTTGGCTGGTGTTTTTACCCATGCCTCATGATCCCTGTATCAGCAATACACTGTCTCGCCGCTGTGTGCTTTGGGTCATTGTCTATAGTATGAATGGAGAATTGATAAAAACTAATGATTCCGCTAACAGAAATGACAAAATATTACAAGCTCGTTGTTATTATTTTTTTTACCTTGAAAGAAGAGATGAGGTCCTTAAAGTGCCGTTGAATATATGGGCCCAGCGCAGATTTTATTATGCTCTCCTGGTAATAATGTCTGTAAGGGACCACCCCTTGAGAGCACTGTGTGCAAGTTTGAGTTTCTGTGGGAGAACGTTTGAGCACAAAAAATACTGCTATTAAGACTAGGGGTACTACTAGTTGGGATGCAGAGAGCAATCCCGACCTCCCATTCACTCCTCCCCCTACGGAGCTTCTCGAGTCGCTGATGACTCATGGCAGTTAGATCGGCTTGGTTGCTTGCTGTTCCACACCATGGTACCGCAGGCCGTCAATGAAGAATGGAAATCCACAACAAATGTTGACTGCCCCTGAGCATAAAGCAGATTTTAACAATGACAATTGCCGAGAAGTTTTCCTTCTTGTATAGCAAGCGAGTGAATGATCGAGTGAACGAATTTCTGCGCTCAGTGAGGGTTACTGTTGCACACCGACATCTACATTATTAAACATTGATTTGGATATATTCATTTTTTCCAGTTCTAAAACCTCATTTTTCATTGATTTCTTTTTTTTATTATCATTTGCCACTTATATTTAAAATATTTGATTTATTCTAATTTTCTATTCTGAAAGTTTTGCTCCTTTTTTTTTTGTTATTTCTATACTTAAAGTGTGATGTCTTGCGCTGTAACAAATTCTGTTTTTGTTGAAATAATAATAAATGTGCTACATTGCTACAGATACATTGGCTACATAAAATTTTGTCTTTCTAAACAACATTTAACCAATGTTTTTTTTTTTTTTTTTATTGTACAGTAAATCTCAATAGCTCTGGCTATA
Source organism: Clarias macrocephalus (assembly GCA_011419295.1). Taxonomy (NCBI): domain Eukaryota; kingdom Metazoa; phylum Chordata; class Actinopteri; order Siluriformes; family Clariidae; genus Clarias; species Clarias macrocephalus. Next base: position 85,571 of record JAAGKR010002406.1, read on the forward strand.
GCTCTGGTTCAGATTTTTCATGTTTCGGATGTGGAAATTACCATCACTGTTATTTCTTCGTTACAACATTTTTTTATGACTTTGGTTAGCTCTGCTTAGTACTAGAAATGGTGTCAATTGCAGCTTCGTTGGAAAATGTCCATTTGCACCACCTGGTGGTCATTTCAGGGATGATTTTAAAAGGTGGCTAATTCAAATCTGTCGCTGTCGCTGTCGCGGCTGTGAGTGTGAGGGCAAGGCGCATTCTGGTCTCTATCTACTGTACTTCAAAATAATATTACTCAAGTAGAAGTGAAAGGTAGTCATCCAAAATATTACTCAAGTAAGAGTAAAAAAGTATTAGGTGAAAAGACTACTCAAGTACTGAATAACTGTTTCAATCGTAATGTCTAAATAGTTTTTTTATTATATACAATTGTAGCGCAGCCACATAAACGGATAGGGAGGAAATGATGGGCATGTGCATAGAAAAAGCAGCCGTGCCCCATAAAAATATCCTTTAGTGGTTTCTTTTACTCCATTTCCGAGGTTGTGGTCCTGGAGGGACTCTCTCGCCAGATTACGCGCTCAGGTCACCTTTAAAACGCTGCGAAGAAGCGAGAAAGAGGAGAGATGAGGATTTACAGCGCTGTTACACAGAGAGTGTGATTGGTTACTGCTTCCAAAGGTTTATTTTTCCATTGTAGATTAATCTTCTTTGGACACACACAATACCCTCTCGTTCCGTTTCTCGTGCTCCTGGACTGAGCATCTTTTACCGGTGAGACCGAGCCATCTCTCCCAACCACCATTACACACACAAACAATAACAACACGGACTGTGGACATACATACATATACACACACTCACACACATTATTTATATTGTATATATTTTGTATATATTAATTTCTTTGGTGCACCTTGTTTGTTTGGTTGTTTTAAAGGTGAGAGAGAGTGTGTGCAGGAGCATGGCGTCAAATTACGCGCGCGCACACGCATAACGACAGGCTGATACAGAGAAGGAGCAAATGGATCTCTTGGCTTCACACACACACAGCGCCTGCGCGCATAAACAGAAACACTTATCTGTTGAGATTAATTTTTACTTTTTTAAAGGTAAAGCGCAGGTTAATTTGTTTTATTTTTACTTTGTATTGATTATTTTTATGTATTAATTTGTGGAAAAAATAATTTGAGTTTACATTATTTCTTCGGGAAAATCTGCTTCCGGAACGAATTATGCTTGTAATCCAAGGTTCCACTGTGCTGTGTGTATGTGTATATATATATTTACGTATGTGTGTGTGTATATGTATTACATTATAGTATTATTATATATGTTAAATATGCCAACAATTACTGCACCATGTTTCCTCAGGTTAGAAGTTATTATATGCTGAAGTGTGTGTCTGTTTTGGCAGATAAAGAAGACACAGCAGTATAAAGCTGTTCTTTTGCAAGCAAACCATG
>JAAGKR010002407.1:0-94933 GCA_011419295.1 Clarias macrocephalus
GGTGATGAGAGGAATATGATGGTGATGATGATGTGCAATTTCCTTCGGGATAGATAAAGATTTATCTTATCTTATTTTCCTATTGCCATTTCAGGGAGGTTTTCCTCACCCCCGTCGCCCTCGGCTTGCTCATCACGAACATAATGATCATATTGATTTACACATACATTATTTTCTCACACTTTTCATACTTTAAAAAAAATTTATTCTGTGAAGCTGCTTTGCGCCAATGATCATTGTTAAAAGCACTATATATAAATAAAACTGAATTGAATTAAATGAAGATGAATATGATGATATGAAGATGATTCATTATGATGGTAACAGCGATTCTATTTTATTACTTGTATATAGTGTACATTCTTAGAGCCATATTTTATATTCTTTATTTGAATACTCTATTTTCTTGGTGACGGGTGGTTGTAAAAGCATTTCCCTCCATATCATACTGTGTATGTAACTAATAAAAATAAAATAAATGAATTGAATTTGATGATGATGGTTATGATTGATGCACATTTTGAGTATGAACTGATGAAGGCTGCTTTCACACACTTAAACCCTAAGTCCAGGTTGTTTGATTAGTGTGAAACCATAAGTACTGTTCCCAGGTCCACATGAAAGGGTAAAACGACACCTCGGTGTCAAAAATACAAAAGCTTTTTGTGGAACGTTTATTTCAAATACAGCTGAACTTGTATGCACGAACATCAAAGGAAGGCTTGTAGGCAGGTAAACTCCTTTGCCCAAAGACTTTTGCATGACTTTACAAAGCAGTGACACTGGAGACTCATTCCATCAAAGCTACACAAATGACTCCAAAAAAAAACTTCACCACATCGACCATGAAGATATATAATATAACATATAAGAATTATATAAAATACTCACTCAGTCTTACTCTATCTTATACAGGGTCGCAGGAGGCCTGGAGCCAATCTCAGGGCACTATGCAGGGTACACACTAGACAGGGTGCCAATCCATCACAGGGCACAAGCACACACACACTACAGGAAATTTGGAAACACCAATTAGCCGACTCTGCATGTCTTTGGACTGGAACCAGATTACCAGGAGGTACTCCCACCCAAACAAGCCCCAAAGCACACACTCTTACAAACACACACACACACACACACTTTGGGCAATTAGCCTGCCCTGCATGTCTTTGGACTGTGGGAGGAAACCCACCAAGCACCAGGAGAACATGCAAATATCACGCACACAGACCCAAGGCGGGAATCGAACCCCTGACTCTGGAGGTGCGAGGTCACGGTGCTAACCACTACGCCAGTGTAAGCAGGTCTGTGAGGCAAATCACATGTTTTATGCTAGATTAATGCAATTACTTGATTAGTTTATTGTTACAACTCATTCATAGTTTTCTATTGGTTACAATGTACATAATCCTCATTGATTTTCTCCCTCATTTTATTCATGTCTAGTTCCCCGCATCATGTTAGTTCACACCCTCATCGTCCATAGCTACCACCCAGGGAGGGCGGAGGCTAACGCATGCTTTAATGCACATGGATCCACACACTGTAACACACTCGCAGGAAAACGGCATCCAACCACTTTCCATCTGCGTCAGCTCCAAGACGCCTACGATTATCAAATGTCGCTATGATCGATGTGGGAGTGCGAGCATGCCGTCTTTCCTCCCAGGATGACTGCAGCAGCACCCGAAAATCTAATTAGGTACTGTATTTCCGAACACTAGTAGTAAGTGCACCACTCGCGAGCCAGTGTGCACAATCTAAAAATAAAAATAAGATAAAAATACATTTTGTTATTTAAGACAGAAAAAAACATGGAACTGCTGATATGGTAACATTTATGGAAAGAGTCTCCAGTTTCTTTAATGTTTCATTCCTATAGAAAAGTAACCAGCAGAAATGTGAGGGGGTCCTGTGGCTGTGTCGTGCTTTTGGGGGCATTTAATGGTTGGGCTCGATTTCTCCCCTAAGAGGAATGCATCACTGCAAATCAATACACCATTCCTCTGACCGATCACCTTTATTCTACAATGAAACAGTTCTATCCTGATGGGAGTGGTGTCTGCTTTGTTTGTGTGTGTGTGTGTGTGTGAGTACATGATTTATATCTTGGCTCGCTCTCTTGTTGCAGTTTATGCTTGTGCTTCATCTTTACCATTTTAATACACTTTTCCTTTGTACATGAGTAAGTTTGCACCTGACGACTCGGGACTACAAGTGTGCGCAGCCGTACGGCATGTTTCTCAAGGAGCCGTGCAGTGTAAAAGCTTACCTAAGCACATTGGGTTTTTCCCTCAAAGTTTATTTGCATTGCATAAGTGTAGGTAGTCCTGCTGGAAAGCCAGTCTTGGAAAACACAGTACAGCAGTGGCCAAAAGTATCGAGACAAAAGACAATGTTTTAATGACATCCTCACTCGCTCACATCGGCTAGACCGGTCGATCCTGTACACAGGGTCACGGGGGCTGGGGGTGGAGCCTATTACAGGAGACCTAGGGCACGAGGCGGGGTACATCCTGTACAGGGTGCCAATCCATCCCAGGGCACACACATACACACGCACTATGGGAAATTTGGGAATGCCTATCAGCCTAATCTGCAGGACTGTGGGAGGAAACCGGAGTACCCGGAGGAAACCGCACGAAGCACAGGGGAGAACATGCAAACTCCGAATAATGGGAATCGAACCCGGATCCTCGAGGTGCGAGGCGACAGTGCTAACCAGCGAGCCACATTGCTGCGACCCAATGACATCCCACATTTTTAAATAATGACAATTATTTCACATCGATATTGAGTTTGAATTCATTTATTCTTCAATCGAGTGGAAAAAAGACGTCACTCGCTCAATCCCGGCCTGCTTAACCGTTTCCTGAAGATCATGTACAGAAGACGTTTTCTTGACTTCTCCAGGCTCCTTTGTCGTCGTCATTATCATCATTACCATTCAACAGTCCTCTATCAGGTTTAGGGTCTGGAGATGTCTCAGGCCATGAAGCTCCGGGATCTGAACGCCATTTTTCAATTAAATTCATTAGCACTACTCTACAATCAGATGAAATCCACTGGGAGAACTATAACACACGGCATATGTCGTTTTAATACGGTTTCTGTATACATCTCAAGTGCATTGAAAAAACACAACATCAGGAATATAGACAGACACTCGTCGCCTACGCTGCTTCATAAATCGCTCTCTCAACTCACTGAAAAAATTTCATCGTATGTCCCAGATTCCTGTGCTGCGAGAAACAAGCAGACAGAATTGTTCTGTAACACTCGATCCGAGAGCTTGCTCACGTCCTTCTCACACTCACACACACACACACACACACACACACACACACACACACACACACATGAGCAGAGCGCAGGGGGGGCAGGGCGTCAGCACGAATACAGTAACACAGGGACTTTACACCAACAGAGCGTTTCCATGTCCTAACACCTCACTGGTGAATTCTCAACTCAGACAGAAGCGTCAGCTCCGAATCACAGGTTGTTCTAATACCAGGGGCGTTCAAGTCAAACCGGGACTCTCAGTAAAACTGATTGATATTTAGAGGAGACTTCAAGCACGGTACGGTGATGAGAAACATTTAAACGGTGCGAATGTTTTAAAGAAGGCTGTGAATGATGAGGAGACTCGGAGCCCACTGCGTGAACGTTCAGAAGAGACGCGTCTGTTTGAGGGAACTGTGCACACAATCGTTCACCAACACCACTTGCACGTTACAGGAACTCGACTGAGGGTTATTGCGACGTCTGCCGTACAGTCCTGACCTCGCTCCAAGGCATTTCCACATGTTTGGGAGATGAAGGGAGTTCCTGGGAGGCCGGGGTTTCAGAAGTGAAGCAGGTAGCCCGATCTTGAGAAAGTCTTCTAGCTTGTTGGTATCCGAGCACTACTGAAACGCTGGGATAAGAGCATTAGTGTCACAGTGGATTATATAGAGAAATAAAACTAGCATTTAGTCACATAAATGCATGCACAATCAAAAGTCCTGGTTTGACTTGAACACTGCTCTTAATAACGGATGTTACATTTTTTTTTAGATTTAGATGGAAGGAGTCTGCTGTTTCAGAGTTCCATAACAGTCAGAGACGAAGCTGTAACGTTGTTTTCCGACACGGCGAAGTCTCCAGTCTCCAGGACAGAGGTTCTGGTTTCTTGGAAACACGATAAGATAATCATCCTCCTCGTATTATCTTCAAGAGGAAGACGTGAGATAACATGAGCTGGCTTGTATCAAAGCTGTATACATGTGTACACATAAAAAAATAAAAAATAAATAAAAACATTTTTGAGACATGCTGTTATTGGAAACAAAAAAAAAAACAAGAAAAAAAAATCACATGATCACACTACTCTGTCTGTCAGTTGATTATTTTCCCATAACCGCACATCCCATTATTGTTGTTGTTGCTTGTTTACTGTGCATGTTCAAAATGTACAATGATCAAAAATGTAGAATGAATAAGAAGGCTGTAGAATTGATTTTAATTCACTTTTAGAAAAGACAAATGCATAATTTTTTTGTTTTAGGCTGAGCTGCGATCCACGAATGCACCGCTGTCTTCACGTCTTCATCGGAAGTGATCCTTCATCCTCGTGCGGCTGCTTTCAGGCGTCCAAACGGGTGAGAAGATCTGGACTATAGGCCTTCAAGATCACGATGCCTATGGATATCAGTCGTCTGCGTTTAATCCGGAGTTTAGTCTTCGGCTCTTCGATAAGCGTCTCAGTGTATGTTCCAATACTTCTGGCGGATTTTCCAGCTGTTGGTCGACTTTTGAGCTTTTTCCTCGGTCTGTGATTGAGGATGTCTCCGTTCCGTACCCTGATGCCATTTACTCTCAGGCTCGTAGTGTAGAATCCGTGTCTCGTCTCATAATGATTCTCTTTAAGAAACATTCACCTTCCTTAGAGTATCAGTCCACATTTTGTTTTTAGATATCCAAACACTTCGGTTTATACTCTTCTGTGAGTTGTTTCGGTACCAGGTACACCCTCGGCACACACACACCCAAAAAAAACACTGATCACTGCACACCGCCAATCACAATTCACTCGCATTAGAGTTCCAGATGAACCGATGTAAGACAGTAGCTCTGTAATACAACCAGATCATTTTTGACCGGCACCTGCATAACAGCCTGTAGAGTTAAAAGCAGTTTTAGTGGAGTAAATTTCTCCACTAAAACTGGAAATCAAGAGAGAGTGACATTTATTGCCTGTAACGTTGCCAGAGGGTTTGGGTCGTTTGGAAAAAAAATATGATTTATGCACTTCTGCTCAGCCACCGCGTGATCCTGACTACCGAGTCGATTGGGAGTGATGGCCCAAAAAATAAATAAATAAATAAATAAAATAAAAAGGTGTGTGGAATTTCTTCTGGCTCCATTCATGCGGTCTGCTCGCTCACTCAGAGAGGGAGGAAATGCTAAAGGCCTGCCGACTACCAACAGGAAGAGTCTCCGTCGGCGCTCCTGTTCCTGCCCTAACCTCGAGCTTTCTCTCAAACGGCCCTCTCATTGACATGCAAAGTGCCGCCTATTCACAAGCTAGTTAGCTCCTTCACACAGCTGAATCGCGCATTTAATGGCCCACGCTGTTTGTTTAACCAAACCCAGGAATGCGTTGGTAAAGAAGAAGAAGAAAAAAAAAAAGTCGATTTTAATACCTGGCCCGAGGATCACACGGCCGACTGCGGCGAAGCAACACACCCACAGCTCCCCAAGCTCTTTGTGAAGTCGGTGTCTTTCTTTCTTTCACAAGTTCCTTTCAGGCCATCCTTAAAAAGAGCTTTTGTGTCGAGACAGAAGAAGAGCTCCTGAGCTCTGTAGGTGGTGTGAGATGGCCGAGTCTGATTAGATGGCTCGAAGGAAAGACAGGGTTTTACCTTATTAAGGTGGAAAAAATAAAATAAAATAAATCAAGATTTTGGGAACTGATGAAAACATTTCGAACGAGTTTCTATGTTTGTAATCTATGTATTGTGTTTTCATTGATGATCTCATGTTTGAATTCAATCAAAAGAGAGAGAGAGAGAAAGAAAGAGAGAGAAAGAAAGCAAGAGAAAGAGACAGACAGAGAGAGGCTCATCCTTGCTGCACGGTACTGAATACACAACATACAGGACTTAACAAAAGCCTTGAGCCAGCCCTCATTTATTCATATTGTGCTTCCAAAAAGCCAGACTTTCTTGTATTATTATTATTTTTTTAATGTAATCTTGAGGAACAGTTCTCCAGCCTTCCTAAAGGACTTTTGTGGCTCTCATTTTCAGTCCAGTTCCTGAGGAATGTTTTTTGTTTGCTAAGCCACACATTGGCTTATGAACCATTCAAGCAAAAAAAAAAACAAAAAAACAACAACATCTAACTGAAGGAATAAACCAGTGAAAAAAATGTGCAGATGATGATGACCGAAGACCAGGATGGTGATTAGTATACTGGTGATGCTGAAGGCTGAGAGGTTGAGACAGACGAGAGGGGAAATGAGCTTGCTGCTGAGGTTGTCACATAAACAATAAATTTTCAGATTGTATCTCTTTGCAGTAAAATATGGGTTTAAATTTCTTTAAATGAATCCACATCGTGTCATTTACACATAAATGAGGACTAGCTGCACTTTGGATCATGCGCTGCTCTCTCTCACACACACACACACACACACACACACAATGCATATCAGTAATAGTGCTGCTGTCGCACATATACAACATATTCTTCCACAGAGTCTTTACAATTTCTTTCTGTACAGTCTGTAAATCCTGCACAATTTATACCCTTCTATTTGAATTCTATTTTATTTTTGTAACTTTTGAAAATATTGTAGATTTCCAGCCTAAATTTCTTTTCTTTCTTTTTTTAAAAATAATTTTAACAATTCTTATGCTTATTTTACTGTTATTGATAACTTCTATATATTTTTTTAAAATTGTACTCTCTAATGGCATGGATATCTCAGTGGTTAAGCTGTTAGTTTATGATTCGGAAGGTTGTAGGTTCAAAGCCCAGCACCATCAAGTTGCCACTGTTGGGCCCCTGAGCGAGGCCCTAAATCTACCTGCTCAGATGTAAAATGAGATAACAATGTAAATCACATCAGTCTTAATTTATAACATAAGAGAATATTAATGGCAGCAAAAAGATAATAATAAAAAAAATTATATTTTAATTTTCTAATGTGCCACAGCCAGATTTCATGAAGCTACACCTCGAACAATTAAAGCTTGCACTGCTGCTATAGAGATTTTGTTAAAGAATTGACAAAGTGATTAGTTTTCTGTCAATGTGTGCAAACACTAACTGTGTGTGATCCTTGTTTTTGTTTACATATTTATCCTGTGATCATGAATTTTGTCCTCCCCGCCCCCTTTTTATTTTGTTCCTTCCCAACTCCTGAAGCGTTGGATTTGTTTGATTGTCTTTATAATTGAATATTCAATAAAAAGTTATTAGCAAAAATAAATAAATAATGTAAGTCACTCTGGATAAGGGCGTCTCCCAAATGCTGTACAAGTATTGCAATACAGTGAAATCTGTATTTTCAGGTCACGTGCAGTCGGATGAACATTTCACAGAGTATCATACTGTGCATGGGTGTGTACGTGACGAATAAAATTAGATTTTTATTGGAATTGAATTTCTTATGACGAAACGAGGGACGGCTCAAGACCTTTGCACAGCACTATAAATCATAACTGAAGTCCAGCTTTGATTAGTGGACAGCGTTAAGTTCAACTATAACTGGATAAAAAGTAGAGGATTCAGCAACATGGTTTGAGTCAGAAAACCTTCACCAAGTTTCTTCAACATCACATCACTCCCTGTTGTGTTTAGTTTCTCATTCATCAGACTCAAATCAAACAAGCGTAATTATTGTTTAAATAATAATAAATAAAAAAAAACACACATTTTTAACTATTGCCTAACCGTGAGGTTACACAAGGTCATTTTGCAATATCAAATTTAAACAAGTAGATTTAGTAACAGCGTGTAAGACTACACACAGTACAAAGTCTAAAGAGCTCATGTGAACCAACAACAAAAACGTCCTGATTGTTGCTGTACGTTTTAAATAGGCTTTAACTTGTTTTGCAAAAAAAAAAATTCCACCACATGAAGTGTATTAATACAGTATAATTAGATAATATGTGCAACATGTATAGTAAAAGTTTTAAAACGTTTAAAACGGTGGTCCTTGTGGACTTTTTCTGATGAGGTAAGAATAAAAAACATACAGTAATTGGAAAATAATCAATTTCCAGATGCTATGAGCTTCCTGTATCATGCCATGGGTTAGAGCTCATTAATCAGGTTCAAAAGATTTTTTTTGTGCATTTTATTTATTGTTAGTAGTAGTATTTTTTTTCCCCACTATTCTCAAAGCGTAAAAAAAACCCTACTTGCTTTTGAAACAGGATCATTTTTGTTTGTTTTAATTTCTATATTTTGATTAAGAAGTTTACTTTCATCCTGATCATTTTGATTCATACACATTCACATTTCACACAAACTCCCAAAATTTCGTTTGATTGTGTGTAAAGCTGCGTTGCGACAATGACGATTGTAAAAAACGCTGTACAAATATTGAATTGAATACTCAGCGAAAGTTTACTCAGTGTAACACTAAAGTGCAAAACTCTAGACAAAGTCTAAAAGGTTGACACTATAACAGATCGACTGAACCGAAATCTCCTGAAGTAAATCAGTGCTGTGATTTCAGAGTCCGGAGTTAATACGGCACATGAACCAACCCTTAATTTTCTTACAACTGTGGTTTAAAGGGGAAAAAAAAACCTTAACAGCTTGTGCATTTGTGCCATTGTTCTGTTCCTGAAGGCTGACATTAAGGCGAGTCGTTTGGCCCAGTTGTTTGGTCTTTCTGGTGCCGAGGTGCTTGTGTCACCGAGAGGCTCCTCAATCAGTTTAAGAAGAACGGAGAGAGAGAGAAACGCTTTAAGTGTTTCTGACTGTGACAGCCATTGTAGCCTGAACGAGAAGGCCAGCTCTGACGCGGCCCTGCAGCACAATCGGCTCTTTGCTAAAGCAGGACATTCCGTGCTCAGCCGAGCGGCTCGCGTTGGCTCCACCCACCCGGAGGAATTTTTGGTGTACATTGTGGTGTAAAATAACTGCGCCGAGATGAGCGACAAGGTCATTTCAGGTCGTTTTTAATCAACAAGCCAAAGTTTTACAAGAGGAAATGCATAGTTTGTACAGAGTGTGTGTACTTTTCTGTCCCACGTGTGGGAAACGGCATCCCCTGAGGAATGGCACTGCAGTGTGACATGGCCGGCTCCGCTCTCTCCCATTGGCTGGAAGCGCGGGTCCTCGCGGCCCTGTCGAGGTCACGCTGGCTGCATCAACCCCCGCTTGGCACTTTGGTGAATCTGACTCTCCAGCTTCCCTGTGGAAGAGACGAGACGGACAGGGGGAGGGGAAGGTTAGAGACGGATCGAGCTTCAGCGGCAAAGAAAAAAAAAAAGCTGCAGGAGTGAAGCAGTAGGTAGAACCAGGAATAATGTGCCAGAGATGGAACAGAACGCCACCAGAGATTTGAAATAACCCTCCATTTTTTATGAATAAGCCTCCACCTTGTACAATAAAAAAAAAAAAAAAAAAACAATGTTTTGATTCCTTCACACACCGTCCTTATCTCTTTTTACATTCACGTACAACCTCCTTCCTAAAGCATACCTCACTCACCTTTTAAGTACAATAATACTGGACATAACTCCTGAAGTTTTTCCTCCAGAAGTGTCGTTTTGACTCGACTATAAAACTTGACTGCAAAATTTCAATCAAGCTACCTGTAGCTAGCAAACAGTGAGCGGTACCAGTGGTACCAGGGACATTCTGTGCTGTACATGCATCTGCTTCAAGTTGCGATAAACATATATGGAGAGATTCATAAACCAGCTTACATTTACACTGATTGGGTATAGTTTCAGAAAGAGAGGGAGGTTAAATAAGGTTGTGACGTTTCATGTACTATAGCAGGAATGTGTTTGAACCTACATCTTGGTGCTATTTATTTTTAATCATGACATCGTTTATTTACATGCTTATGTGTTATGTACTTCGCGAGCTAGCAAACTATTTTTAAAGTAGATAACTTGAATGGTTCTTACTGTACATATCTACCACTTTAGTTTGTCTGATGGAGCTGACTTGCGCGTCATTTACTGACAGCTGCTGAGATTAAAGGTGTGTCGTTTCACAAGGGGTATCCACACATTTAAAATCTTTTTATAGTGGACCCGTGAGCACCCATGAATTGTGAAAAAATGTGAATTTCAGATATGTTCGAGAAAAAAAAGCCTATTTTAATAGTTTAAAATATACTCTAAATACTCTCCCAAAACACCTTCATTTAATTTTAAAAAGTAAAGGTAAACCCATATACAGTACTGTACTGCTGTGTCTAGTATGTAAAATAGAATGTAACTAAAATGTAAAATAACGATGTTACCCCTTATGCCCCCACCCAAATTCATGCAAGGCTGTTTTTTTTTTTTTTGGTATGCACTGTCATTTCCTTTGGGTAAATATGGTAATAATTTACCGTTCCTAGCCGCATATTCTCTCTACAGTATAAAAAAAATGATACAGTATTATATTTTATATGGAAATTTAGCTGAAATTTAGTTGGAAATTAGTAAATGACCTCTTTCTTAATAGTTTAGTGTTAAAATACATGAAAAATTGATATGAAAAAAGGCATAAAAAAAGTACGGTTCTGAGGGAAAATCGGCGATTGACTGAGGCCACGAATCGTGAACCCTTCACAAGGGTCAACTGTATACAACACTTAGCTCCAACCGAACAATCTGATTGGACAAGAGCCATTCCACAAGTGATAATAATGGACGGTAACAGCACTAGATGCATCACTGCATGTGCCAGGTGTTGTATAATCGTTAATTACACTGTCGGTTGCAACACGCATGAAAGTAGGACTGTACGGTCACAAAAACACATTCAAAAACCAGTCACAAAAGCACTTTCAGAAAGAAAAGACATCCAATTACGTTAAGTCATGTTAAACAAACGCTTTGATTACGTTGTTTTGTTTCACTGAGTACTGAACTGTATATGGTTGAAGTGACAATAAAAGCCTACTTGACTTGACCTTGATGACCTCATTACAGCCATGCTATATGCAGCAGTACAGAACTCACTCTCGTGTGATATTGCTCAATAAACTATAATTAATAAATTGGTGTCAGGATGTGCTTGGATATTTGTAAATGTATTTATCTTGAACGTTATTTTGTTAATTAATACCTAAGCATGCTATGCGCTAAACTATCGAAACATAGTGAAATGCTAAAAACTCAAATACATTTCAAAAACCTCTAATGTTTAGGAGTTGCATAAAAGCTACATAAATAACTCTCTCACCATCATTATGCAGTCGAATGCCTCGCAAACTGTCTCAAAACTCCTTTACATGCAGTCTCTCATCATTGTTAAAAACAAAATTAGCTTATTTATTAGCTATGTGTTATGATGAATGATAATTATCATCATTAAAAAATTATCGATAAAAATTTTCAAATAGATAAATAAAAGAGGATGGCTTGCAGTAACTTTTACCAGAATAAAATTTCACTGGAGACTCCTTCCCTAAACTTTAATTTACAGAACTTCTCTTAGTTAAACAACACATTTTACAATCCTCGCGACCACTCAGATTTGAGATTACGACAATCCCGTGGTCATGTAGCAATAAAAAATAGCAACAGTGCCTCGAGGGCCGGGATAGCATCACTGGCACTCGGTAACACAACAACAACAAGGCGCAAAATAATCAAGTGTTTACATGACGAGAGTCGATACACGGAGAATTCCAGCTTATAAGATATCACATCACGTGTCAAAGTAACAACCAACAAATCTGACACGAGTATCAATCTTACCCGCGAGTTAAACGGTACCAGCCTGGGAAACTAATTTCCTCTGACAGAGAAACGTAAGATGCTATTACTGCCCAGATCGATCCTCGAGACAGATAAAGAGTTCCAATTTACCAATATCCAACCGTGGCGGGGAAAAACAAGCTCTCTGTGCGTTTCGTTACTCCGACCAGATCCTGAAACCGCAATTAACCCAAGAAAAGCTCAGGGTTGTTATCTAGCTGTTAACCTTAAAGACCCTGGAGGCATTTCGGCTCCAGAGCACAAAAGGCCAGTTAATGTGATCCGAGCCAGGGATCCTCACGCGTCGTCAGGTGGCCGGCTCAGACTGAAAGGCTTTTTTTCCCCCCCCTTCACAGACTGGAAATGCGACATAATGGTGGTCTGAAGCATTCTGCACTGTCGAGAATCGATAACGTTATGGGATCACGAGCAAGCATCAGCATCCCGTTCGGATTTACAGTGAAAGGCTTTTAAGGAATACGATTACGGCAAAATACAATAAAATGAATAAATAAAATATATATATATATATATATAAATAAAACCCTGTAAACAAGGGATATAACAAAATACGAGCACATCATATGGATTAAATGTGTTCTAAACAAATATCAATACAGATATGAATAGAAGGATCATTATTATTATTTCTATTTTTATTGGAGAAAGCTTGAGAAAAAGGCTCGCATTGTATCTAGTTGAAATTACAGGAGTGCATTGGGACTGAGAACCAAAAATAAAATAATAGTGTTGCCAGACTCTGGCTTTCTACTTTCATTTAGCACTGTGGCCTCGCACCTTCAGGGTTGAGGGTTCGTTTCCTGTATGTGTGGTGTTTGCATGGCTTTGTCGGTTTCCTCGGAGTACTCTGGTTTCCTCCCGCAGTCTAAAGACATGCAGGGGACACTAACTGACGTTCCCAAATTGTACAGAGTGTGCAAGTGTGTGGTGTGTGCAGGTATGAGTGTGCCCTGAGATAGATTGGCACCCCATCCAAGGTGCACCCTGACTAGTTCTGGTTAAGAACACACTCTTTTTCGGGATTAATTTCCAATCACAGGCATCACAATGGCTGTTTGATGTCACTTTTAAAGAGTTATAATGTATATAGTCTTAGGTACACACCTTCAAAAAAAAACAAAACAAAAAAAAAAAAAAAACTAACAAAAAAAAACAATATACAAATATTTTTTATAAATTTTTATTTTGTATTGGAATTCTGATGTTAGAAAATCAGAAATGTTTTTTTGTACTGACTCAATAATAAAATCCCAAAAATAAGAATATAGTGCCTAGGGATTTTACACAGTATACAAGTATTTGCTTTAAATCGATCAACTCACATTCATTTGTTAAATTATAAAAACCGACTATACAAGCGACTGCTACCGTTAGCAAGCTAGATTGTCGACAACTTTGTACGTCTAATTCACATGGTCGAAAATGGCGCTATCGCGACCTCTCAGTAAACGCTTACGACAAACAAAAAACATACATAATCTATAATCTAAAAACAATCAAACTATAAAAACAAACAAACAAACACATCCAGTACATACTGTAAACATAGCATAATCTCGAAAGTGGGAAGTCTAAACTTGGAATGTCTTTTGCATTCAAACTACAACGTGGGTAAAATGACAGGTCCATGTAACCACTAGCTAATGTTAGTGAACTGAGTGAGGTACATTTACAGATTTAACAAGGTAAAATGTCTGTTTGTTGGTTGTTTGGAAGCGAATGCTAATATGTACAGTATTTCAACATTTATTGTTGATTCCGTGAGCAGCCATTTTAATTTCAACTGGGGATTTATTTCTTACTATCTTGCTCTCTTGCTAATGCTGTTTCTGATCGGTAAAAGAAGCTTCTTAGCCTCAGTTGAGAATGCAAATAGCCTGTCCTCAAATACACTTTATTAGGGAGCATGAAGTACATCAGTGAAAAACATGACTCTCCAGATTAGGAATTTCTGTGCAAAAGCACGTAGAGCTAACGCACCCTGCCACCTCTGGCTCCACAAGTGAACGGTTTGGTGCTGACGGGCGTAATTACGCAGTCAGGCCCGGGAATCTGAGAGCGTGATGTAAGTTAAACGCAGCAGCTCTCGTCAGCTGTTTTCTTTTTATCTGTCTTGTCTCATTACGGCTCAGCTCGAGGGGAGACGGGAACGTAAACAAGCTGTCCGAGAGCACTCTCCTCCGTCAAAGGTTTTCAAAGCGTACTGGCAAAGACGAGAGGGAATCTTGTGCCGCCAGACGTGACAGAATAAGTCAGACATGTTCGCGGGGCAAACAAATCAGAGACGCTGGGTTGAGGAATCCGTCTTTTCCGAGCGAAACCGCTTCGCTGTTGATGCGGAGATGAAATCGTTCTTTTTAATATAGCTCGAGCCCTGGAGATGAAAGAGTACGCCAGCGGATGCAATAAGCATGCGATATTAAGAACGCGACAAGTGCGTATTACAGATGAGCGCTCGAGAAGCCGAGTTGAGTAAATGCTGAGTTCCGGCGTTCGGCATCTGGCGTCCGTACAGGCTGCTGAGGCAACTTCTAAGAGCCTGGGATATCGATCCGGCCAGATAATTTCCCATTGATTGCTGCTCTGTTTGGGGGTCTGCTGCCGAGCAGTTTATTACCCACAGTGCATCTAGGGAGTCGGGCCAATAACGGGCGCAGTGTGTCCACGGCACTGCTGCTACTTCATCATCAGCCTCGCTTTCCCATCCCCCTTCATCCCCCTCCCCCTCTTCCTCCTCCTCGCATCCTGGCCTGCGGTTCACACGGAGCTCCAACGAGCGAGCAGCACACAATAGCGCTTTTAACGCAGGAGGGTGGGAGTGCGGGTGGTGCGTGGCTGGATGGATGGATGTGGGGTTTTTTGCATATGGAAATGGAGAGCCATCGAGACTCTTGTTCGCTGCGAGACGCCAATAAAATCTAACGATCCATAATTAGAGATGTCCCAGGAATATAAATGAGAGGCCTCAATAAAAGCAGCAACGCCGTGGATCAAATGCGCAACGTACACCACGTATATTAATTCTCTGGACATAAAATCAAATAAAGATTTAAATGAAAGAATGATTTAAAAAATAAATAAATAAAAACGGCAAGATGTTCAGTCATATTCAGCATGGAGGTTCGGCATGCAGCTTAACACACCCTAAGGAAACATTCCCTTTTTCAAGTGCCATGACTGAAGCGTTATTGCTCTTAAGGGAGATATTTTCAGAACAGATAAAAATATATAAAACAACAGACACTTAATAGATGATGCAACCATGTGTGTAATCTTACAATGTTTCCTTCAAAGATTTCTCACTTGCAGTGATGAAGAAACACACGTCTGATGACACGTCTTGAAAGTGTCATCAGAAATATATATTTTTTAAAAAAAGGGAAAGTAACGAATGAGTTTTACTAGCTTGATTACTACCTGAATTCTGTTAACGCTTAAAACGTAAGCAGCCTGGAAACACAGCATTGATCAATAACTGATTAAAAAAAAAAAAAAAAAAAGTGAAAAAAGGACCTGCTTACATGGCACATCAAACGGACTAACCAAACATCTGTATTGTTATTATTTTTGGTCTTAGAAACAACCAAAAACAACCATAAAAACCGTGATCATATATACAGTACTATGCAAAAGTATTAGGCATCCTGTTTTTTTCCTTTTTTAATTTGTAATACATGTTTATTTTATGACTTCATTATGAAGACACAATTTATTCATTATTAAGTAAAAAGATAAATGGGCAAGAAAAGAACGTAGCATGTAAAAGATGACTGTTTCTGCAGGATACTCGGTAAAACTACACAGCTCACTTCTTTATAAATTATAATGTATTTTCTTATAAACTGTAACCTGAGTATATATTTTAAGCAAAGGATCGACACACACCGGTTTTTGACTTTGTTTCATTAATTACTGTTTACTGCTTTTTATTGTTTTTTCTTTTTCTTTTAAATGTAGAAATTGTTTTTGAAGACACCCTTGCTCTACAGCAGTTGTGCAGGTTACTGTAGCCGTGCTGTTTCTTTGCCAATGTGTCTCATTTTTTCTAAATTTATTTGCTCAGTCATGTTGGTTAAAATGAAATAAAATTCAATTTTATAAAATTCAGTCTAGCTTTGCTAAACAAAAGGATGAGTCACTCTCTATCGCACAATTCTGAGTTTTATATACATGCTAAATGCTAAAAAATTACTAAAATAGCTAAAATGCTCTGGGTTTTAAGGTTTGACCTTAGCTAGAACATTAAATCATCCATGCAATTTTGTGATATACCTTGCAAAAACATTATATTGCATCTGACATCCAACAGCTTTTCATACAAGACATGTGTCTCTATAAAGGGACAGAGAGAGGGAGAAACTTCCAGTTAAATAAATAAATAAATAATAATTAATAAGTTCATGCGTGATTAAACTCTGTTACTGAAGATTTAATGCCAATTCTGGAAACGGAATGGAATATTATTAAAACATTAAAATATTATTAAACACTACATTTTTGATCATTTAATCGTACCGTCATCATTTTAAAGAATATATAAATAATCAGTTTTCCTAATCACTAAATTCGCTCATCATTGCTCCGTCCATGAAACAGCTAGATTTTTTGTCGCTTAGTAACAAAGTCTTCCTCTTAAGTAATAGCGCATGGCTGAAGGCTTGTTTATTGCAAATATTGCCAACAATCAATTAAATGTATTATTTTATGAAGGCAATACAGCATTAAACATGATGCCTGGAATTAGCATGCTTTAAGGCACGACAAAAATTTAACAAAGAAACTTACAAATCACCTAAAATACAGCAGTTTACAATGCTTTCCTCTAATCACTAAGAATTTTTACATAAAACTGTAAGCGTTCACCTTTCCATAGCAAACACATTCAATGATGTGTAACATAAGTGCTAGCTAGCACACTGGATGTTTTTATTAGTGTATACATTAAGTATGATAGTATGATAGGAAGAAATTGTCATGTGGTAAAATTCTTAATCTAAATTTTCCTCATCAGAAAATTACATCGTAATTTTGGGCGCTAGTTCTTGCCGTGTAGCCGCGATCGTGAGCCACAGTTCCAAATGTTCTCCACAGAGTTCGCGGTACAAGTAACAAATGATTTCTTGCTGCTTTACATTAAACAGTTGCATCCGGCTGCTCGAAATCGATGTCTTGACATTTTGAATTTGTACCAAACAAATGAGCTAACAAACTCATTATAACGTGTGGTAAATAAAACTATGTAAAAAATAAATAAATAAATAAAACATTGGTTCTTCATAACCATGACCGGACCGTATTTTGGTTTAAATCTTTGCTTCTTCTTGTCAGCTTGAATTTCCTCCTGTGTGACACTTGAAAGTGCTAGAGGAATGCTTACACTTCACTTTAGAGTAGCTGTACCAAGCCTGTGTGCGCTGTAGTGCCGGGGCACTGATGCGAGAAGACACAACAATACAAACTTCTGTCAAATTGCTGAGGCTGAGAGACACAGTGCTGCGCTACACAATATGACAAAGTGCCTGCTTTTTATTTTATGCCCCTTTGAGCATCTGTAAGAATGAATGTGTGTATCCACTGAGCGCTTGAACCTCATGACTCACGAGCTACATGCCTCATGGTACAACCCTTTCGTATCATTTACTGTATAATATACAACTGTTTGTTGTGACGTTTAACTGGATGCATCATTTTGTATCCCAGGTGTCCTAATAACCGTTAATTACACTAACTGTGTGAAAGTAGGTCTGTACAGCCGGTCATACTGAGGAGAGAGCAGCTGCCTGTCAAAACACACATTCCCAACCAGACACAGAAGCACTTTCAGTAAGAACACACATCTAAAAACCTTAAACAACACTTTGACTCTTTAATAATCACTTTTAAGTCATTCTGAAACGTCTCTAAACAATCCATGTTCATGTATTTATGGCTACAAACCTAAATAGCTTCTAACACAATTAGAATCCCAATTCTCTCTGATCAAGGGCACTACTTCATGTGTGCAACAATGGATTGTAAACCCTACATAGCGCACTAGCTTTCCATTTTAGGCAATTTGAGATTTAACCCCTGAACCAGGAAGTTAATTGAGATTATATTGTATTTCTAAAGTAGAATAAATGGAAATGTAAAAAGAAATGTATGAAGTTTACAGAACCTCCATGGTTTATTCTCCTAAAGCATAGTACCGGTAAGAATTTAAAACGATCATTTCTATATCTTCTCTCTGCTGCTTTGTGCTCGTACTAAACGGCATAATTTCCTCAGTATTGTCTGTTTGATATTTCAGTTCCATCTCACATTTTTAATGAACAGTGAAAGCAATTAGCAAATGCACTATGACTGAGTTAATCAATCTACACAGAGTGATGTAAAAAGGTAGGCAAGCTAACAAGTTTATTTTTATCTAACACATTTTATATTGCTCATTACTTACACTTGTTGCTTGTTTGTATAATTACAGAGTTTGAAATGGGGGGGGGGGGGGGGGACTAGCAAGAGTCGATCTAGCGCTAAGCCTTTAGAAGCCATGGGAACGTCCCCAGTTAAGTGAGAAGAGTATGAAGCTCATGTCAAACCATTATATTATGATGCAGGTCTTTCTTGAGCACCCCGTAATTAAATGCTTGTTGTAGCTTTTCGAAACTGGCTTAAATTGAAATTCTGTATTCGAGAGCGCATCTTGGCCTTGCTTTTGTCCCACAACATCATGCTGCTGAAAATATGTGCCCTGATTTGTGGTTAAAAACAAAAACACACTTTTCAATCACTGGGACTGCAGAAAATGTTATTGCGCAAACTTCTTTAAAAAGGAGGTCAGGAGAGTTGGCAGGCCAATTGAGCACAGTAATACCATGGTCAGTAAACCATTTACCAGTGGTTTTGGCACTGTGAGCAGGTGCCAGGTCGTGCTGAAAAATGAAATCTTCATCTCCATAAAGCTTTTCAGCAGATGGAAGCATGAAGTGCTCCAAAATCTCCTGATAGTTAGCTGCATTGACCCTGCCCTTGATAAAACACAGTGGACCAACACGAGCAGCTGACATGGCACCCCAGACCATCACTGACTGTGGGTACTTGACACTGGACTTCAGGCATTTTGGCATTTCCCTCTCCCCAGTCTTCCTCCAGACTCTGGCACCTTGATTTCTGAATGACATGCAAAATTTGTTTTTATCCGAAAAAAGTACTTTGGACCATTGAGCAACAGTCCAGTGCTGCTTCTCTGTAGCCCAGGTCAGGCGCTTCTGCCGCTGTTTCTGGTTCAAAAGTGACTTGACCTGGGGAATGCGTCACCTGTAGCCCATTTCCTGTACACGCATGTACACGGTGGCTCTGATTTACTGACCATGACCATGGTATTACTGTGCTCAATTGGCCTGCCAACTCTCCTGACCTGAACCCCACAGAGAATCTGTGGGATATTGTGAAGAGAAAGTTGACAGACGCAAGACCCAACACTCGCTATCAAAGCATCCTGGGCCTCCATAACACCTCAGCATGCCACGCCGCATTGAAGCAGTCTTTTGTGCAAAAGGATTCCCGACCAAGTATTGAGTGCATAATTGAACATAATTATTTGAAGGTTGACTTTCTTTGTATTAAAAACACTTTTCTTTTATTGGTCGGATGAAATATGCTAATTTTTTTAGATAGGAATTTTGGTTTTTCATGAGCTGTTTGCCAAAATCATCAATATTAAAACAATAAAAGGCTTGAACTACTTCAAGTTGTGTGTAATGAATCTAAAATATATGAAAGTCTAATGTTTATCAGTACATTACAGAAAATAATGAACTTTATCAGAATATGCTAATTTTTTGAGAAGGACCAGTATATATATATATATATATATATATATATAAAGAGAGAGAGAGAGAGAAGGAGGAATATTATTCACTCTTTGGCCACTTTGTTAGGTACCCCTACTCAAATATCCAATCAGCCAATCACATGGCGACAACTTCTGCTGAAATTCAAACTGAGCATCAGTATGAGGAAGAAAGGTCATTTAAAAGGTGATTTTGAATGTGAAATGGTTGCTGGCGCTAAACGTGCTAGTCCGAGTATTTCCGAAATGGTTGATCTACTGAGATTTTCACGCATAACTATCTCTAGGGTTCACAGAGAACGGTCTGAAAAAAATCTCCTTGCACAATTCAATTCAATTCAATTTTATTTGTATAGCGCTTTTAACAATTGACATTGTTGCAAAGCAGCTTTACACAATCAAAAGAATTATTGAAGTTTGTATGAAATGTGAATCTGTATGAATCAAAATGATAAGATTGTCCCTGATGAGCAAGCCGAGGGCGACGTCGACAGTGCCAAGAAAAAAACTCCCGAGATGGCAATAGGAAGAAACCTTGAGAGGAACCGGACTCAACAGGGAACCCATCCTCCTTTGGGTGATAACGGATAGTAGGGACTGATCTGGAGTCATACTGTGTGTTAGGAGGCTGGAAGTTCAGTATAACAGGAGATGTGTTTAAGTTAATATATAGTCCAGTTTGTTATTGGAGACTCGGGTAGACTGTAGGTACTTGTTGATGTCTTTTTATCAGCTCAAACCAGTCTGGCAAGTCTCCTTTGATTTCTGCCAACAGTAACTCAAATAATGTCTCGTTACAACCCAAGGTATGCTCGAAGAGCATCTTGAGCACACAACACGCTGAACCTTGAAGCAGATGGCCAACAGCAGCAGAAGGTTCTGCCATTGCCAGGTGCTGCCATTGTCAGCTAAGAACATGAAACTGGAGCTACTTTGTATGGGTTCATCACAACTAGACAACAGAAGATTGGAAAAAGCTGTTCTGATAAAGGATGATCCTTCGGATGATGGGGTCAGAATTTGGAGGGAGCAACATGGAAGTATGCATCTTTTATTGATTTAGGCTAGTGGTGGTGGTGATGGTTTAATGGAGTGTGTACATTTTCTTTCCACAATTTTGGCTTAGTCCTAATTTACAATCATTTGAATTCCACAGCTACCTGGGTATTGCGGCTGAGAATCCATCCCTTTATGACCAGAAGGCTAACAGAGCTAAAATCATCTCAAACTGGTTTCTTTAACATGACACTGTACTCACAGTCACCAGATCTCAGTGCAATAGAGCACCTTTGGGATTTGGTGGAACGGCAGATCAGAACACAAACCTGCAGCCACTGCGTGCATGGATAGACATGATAGTCTATCCATGTCATCCTGATGGATAGACATGGTCTATCATGTCTACATGGATCAAAATCTCTAAGGAATGTTTCCAGCACGTTGTTCAATTAGGCCACTGTTATGAAGACGAAACCCAGTACTAGCCATGTGTGGCTAATGACGTGGCCGGTGAGGGTATATTTCTTAAATCTAGGATTGGGAAATGCTTACTGAATGACTCATCTTCAGTATCATGGTGTGTTTAAAAAAATAAAGAAAGTAAGAAAGAAAAATAAAACAAGTGGAAACTATTATCCTTCGGGCTCACCGGTGTTGAGCGTTTGAACCTATTTAACATTGTGTAAAAACTGTATCACGGCATTCAGCCGGCGGTGGAGGGAAAAGCGAAAACATTCAGTATCCTACTGCTTTATTTCTAAGCCACCGGTTCACCATTATGACACACTTATGCATAATTCAAGTCCACATTCACAATTTAAATGAGCAGTTGCATTCACACACAGGAGAGATCGGTTCCCTAGCATTATGACAGGCGTCAGAGTGACGGTATGAGGCTGAGCAGAGGTACGATGTGATAGCTGCGCTCGTACTCGTAAGGGGGGGAAGGGCACTTGCACCCAGCAGTTTTTATTACATTGTCACATCATGTCAGTTCGCTTAAGCCAGTTGTGGCAGACGCGAGCGGTGAAGGACAGAGGAAGGAGAGAGGCACTCAGTCTCTGGCTGTAATGCGCTCAGACAGCTGGAGCCCCCTGATTAGTTTGGAGTGGTATTAGCCACATTAGTGAGTTAAGTTCAGCCAAATGACTGGTAATTATAATGTAATAAGAGCAGAAAGATTTAGTGAAGCTTGGACAAGAGATTTCGAGTGTGTTTGTACAACGGTACACCCGCTAGCACTTCTACTCTATGGTTAATTTTAGTTGTAAATCCTGGTACAAATACAATCGCAAACAACGTACCGTGTGCTGTCAGAATACAACAACGTTCAAGTCAAACTGTGACATCGGATTGTGCAGCACAGATCTGAGAGTAAAAACTATCTTTATTTCTCTACATAATTCCCTGCTACACTAATGTACTTATCCTAGAGTTTCACTAGAGCTTGGAAACCATCAAGGTAGAAGGGTGTGTCAGTACCCGGATTCAGTACCGTGATTCATGTCTGAAACGGTGGCCTCCCTGGAACTTCTTTAACAGACCAAACATGTGGAAATTATTTGAGCGAGGTCAGGACTGTATGGGGGATGTGACAATAACTCCCAGCTGAGTTCCTGTAATGTGCAAGTGGTGCTGGTGAACGATTGTGCATACAGTTCCCACAATCAGATGCGTGTCTTCCACAAAGTTACGACAAGCTATCTGTTCATTTTCAAACATCAGGTGCTTCACTCTCTGAATGTTCACGGTAAAGACTCCATCTTGACCGGGATCGTCATTCACGGCCATACAGATTACCATGCAGATGTTTTACTGCGGCTAAGAGTCGCATCTCTGTACTGTGCTTGAAATCTTCAGTAAAAGTTAATTGTTTTTTCTGCCTTCATTCATAAGAAATTTCATCACAAGTCCCAGTTTAGCTTGAATTCCCCATGTAGACTTATGAATGCTATTTCAAATGCAAATATTCAAAAGTTCCACATTTGAATGTTCTGGTCTTCTATATACAGACACCTCTCAGCCGTATATTTTTGAATAAAGGTATTTATAGGACTGAAAATGTCAGTATATATATGAAAGTTTGAGTTATTGTAGACATAACCCTCGTTGCTAAAAAAGAGCAGCAGCATGAGTAATAAATGAACATTATCTGCTCTTTAGCGTTGAGATAAAGATCAATAAAGAAGACCAAATCCAAACAAAATATTTCAGCAAGCCATAACTTGACAAATATGCAACTGTAGGTTTTCTGTTTCTGAATGTTCGACTCGTCAACAATCCATGAAAATTTCACATATTTAGCATGTATAATTCAAAAGTCATTGCTTGTCATTTTTGCACAGTTTTGCTTTTTTTTAAAATGTAAAATTAGGGCCATGTGCCCTTATAAAAGCATCTAAAAGTAGAAAAACTAATGTACATAAGCCAGAAATTTTTCCACATTATTTATGGCCAATAGTGACATTATTTACAAAAAGGATAGAGGAAGTTGGTCTGGAACATTTGTTTTGTCGGCTGATTGATTCACAATCAAACAATACTAATACAATTTTTTATCAACAGAACTACAAAAACGATTACCCAAAGTGTGTCTGTTAATGCTCACCCTTTATTTTGCCTCATGTTTGTTTGTTTGTACACACCATGTAAATGTTAAAAAATCTATTTTGCATAATAGCACCCCTTTAAATTTGAAGGTAAACAGTAATTATTTTCCAAACATAACCTTAGAAAAGTACTGTTCAGAAAATGAGTATTTACTGTGCATGTATAACATAAAGGATAACAGGAATTAACGTGTTTCGGGTAAGTTCTACTGCATTAAGTGAAACTAGAATTGGGTTACCATTAACTGTTATGCAACAAACTTTTACTGCACCTCTGCCTTTTGACCCTCACTACTTGTATTCCATCGTTACTATATTTATATATTATATAATTCAGATTCATACATACATTGCTTGGATTCTATACTTTTTAAAACCAATGACTATTTGTATTTTTCATGGTACATGTACAAGACTCGTATATATAAGACTAAAACATCTTCGCCATCATCATCAAGATTGCGAGTTCGATTCCCGCTTGACGCAACAGTCGTCCGTTTGGAACCTAGAGAGCACATTGGCCACGCTCTCTCTCTCTCTCTCATCTTATCAACACACCAATCAAGTCAACGATAGGCCCCTGTGAGCTCACGCAAGCGGAAGCGGTGGATAGCGCTTTCCTCCAAATGTGTTACACGGCTGAGCGGCAGTTCGAAAAGATGTGGTCAGCTTTATGCAGGAAGCGTGACTTAACAAGCCGGGTGTAAATTGGGACATGACTAAATTATGGGGAAATCGTGGAAAAAAATCCTTGGAGGTTGATGTTAAACACTTTTAGATACGTTGCTATAAGTAAAAATAATCATCTTCAGGGTCGTAATTGTGTCAGGCCATATCACACTGTCTACACAATTTTATTCTGTACTTAACAGGAAACTAATTTTGAAATGTGCACCAGAACCGTATATTATAATAGGAACAAGCCCAGCCCTGAAGATTCACACAGCCAATCAGTGACAGTCATGTCATACGATTACACAGCATGACACGCCCACTAGATTAGCACTTCAATGAGGTAATTATAATCCGGCACATTACAGTTAATCAATAATTATTAACAGCAGTAGCAGGAGGATGAGAATTATTAGCATCATCATCCCTAAGACCTCGTTATAGATGGGACTCGTCAACACTAATAGGATAATTGTCAAGCTATTGATGGGTGTTAGATTTAATCTTCCATATCTATTAAGCCAATGCTTTATCTGATACTGTAGGATATTATTATTATTATTATTATTATTATATGTATTGTAGTTTCCACATCCAAGAGCTTCTTAAAGCAGGATTGCCTTTTTCAAAAGAAAATTGTGTCTATAATCCCATTTGCAAATGTTAAGGTGTGAGCAGATAGCCACAAAACCGCTGTATTTGTGTATCTGCAGTTAATCACGCTGTGAATTTTTCATCCTGCTCTACCCCACCCCCATCCCCAGGCGAACTGCAGACTCAGACGCGGATAACGCCTAGCCGTGCAAAAGCAGATCTGCTGACCCTTGAGGCTTGATTCAGCTTTTCTCCATCTAGCTCGCGAGTGCCTTAATGATTTGAGCACTTCATGCGAAGCCTTGCTGAATGCTTGCAGACGCGCCTCGCTCCCTCATCGCAGTCTGTTCAAATCTCCTGGTAGGAACTGAGAGTCCTGGCTGCTTTTAGTCAAACCAGATTCCTCTTGCTGCAGGGATGGACTGAAACCAAAGCTCTCAGGCTTCCCACAAGCTGTGTGGGTTTTCTTTTCTTTTTCTTTTTTAAACTGAAACTCCAACTCGACTCCATGGTACACTCTATGGTTTTTACAACCGCCCTGTTGGAATAGGAGGGCACGGTGGGGTTACAGCCATATCCCTAATGCACTATGACACTAACCAATTCCACCCGCCATCCAAAGTTTGGGGGGGGGGGGGGGGGGTTGCTGAAGCGGGGACTGAGGATTTGGGGAATTTGTCAGCAAGACTGAAAGGAGGCTCGGCGTGGCAGCCACCATGTGAGCCGTCTCTGCGCTCTGAGTCAGGGTGGCCTGTTCTAATGGGCTAAACAGAGAAAATAGATTAATGCTGCAGCCATTAATAATTCCTGCAACTGTTCCCTGTGAGCATATTAATCACTCTGCTTCTCTGTCAGACAAAGAGCCTGGAGTGAAACAGCGTTACTGCGGGAGCAGCGGAAAGCTCTGGACTCAATTGATACCATGCAGAGCAGCACATCTTACTCTAGAGAATCTAATAACCATCGACGGCTACAAATGCATCTCCCTGACTTAATCGCCTTCGTGAATTGCGGATTTCGAGCAATATCGCTTCTGGCCATGTGATCAGTATAGTCCATTGTGATTTTCACTAACTCGTGGTAAATACGAGCTGTAAAGAAAAATCACCTTACTATCTATAGAGCTAAATCACTATGTCAAGCTCCGTGTTATAAAAAAAAAAAGATATTCAAAATATGTCAAATAAATAAAATGTTATTTTATATTTCTCATTATGAGATTATGATATAACAAATCTAAGTTTCTTAACCCTATTTCTAAACATAAGCTTACAATGCACTTAAGACTATTTCAAGCGTGACACTACCAGTCAAAAGTTTGGACAAACCGTCTAATTCCATGGTTTTTATTTCTTTCTACACTGTAAAAAAAATGCTGAACACATCCAAAATATGTAGTAATCTCCTTTCAACACGTGATACTAAGATGCATCTGCTACTCATCATCTGTAAATCCTTCATAACGGCTCTAATCCGAGATGCTGTTTGTTAATTGGTGATTTCTGAGGCAACTGGTAACTCTAAATTAACTCCTCTGCAGTAGAGGTGAGTTTTGGACTCTTGCTTTCCTGGGAAGGTCTCCATAAGAGACAGTTTCATCATGGTGCCTCATGGGTTTTGCACATACACCTGACAATACTTTTCTTGCAAGAACTGCTACAGAACAGCTAACCTTCATGTCTTATAATAATAACCACTGACTTCTTGTTGTTGTTCTTTATCACTTACCTAATGCCATATGTGTGTTATGTCATAGTTTTGAAATCTCCAGTATTGATAAATCACAAAAAAAAAGAACATCAAATTAGAAGATGTGTCCCAACGTTTGACTTGGACTGTAAGTAAAACCACATAGACTTAAGTAGATGTAGACTTAATAATCTAATAAATTCTATTTGTCCTTCAGTTCTTACCATATTTTTATTTGCTTAAAAATATCATTCTTATGTGTTGCAACACTCAGAAGACAGGAAAGCTTACAAATGTTGAGAGGCAAATGTTTAAACTGCACCTTCATGTTTGATTGTTTTCTCTGATTTTCTCTCCTAATCAAGTCGTAGCCAATCTCCACCCGTCATTAAGAAAATCCCTCATCAAGGCTACAACCACCAACCAGAGAAGGTAAAGACTATCATGTGTTTTCAATCACATGTTTTCAAATTGCTTGCTCATGTACCACAAGGAAGCGGCATTACACACTCGGAGGAAAATGCTATCCGCTTCATGATTTGCTAGCATATCGATCGATGTGCGAGAGCTAAGCCAAACAGCGCTCTCAAGGCCACCTTGTTGCAGGAGGCAACGGCATCAACCGGGATTTGAACTTGCAATGCGATTTCATAGGGCAAGCTTGTCACCACTGCACCCAACTATGCAGGTCAACGATACCACTGATGTTGAAAAAAAATCATACATTTTTAGTTAGACAAGCAGAACATGATGTCATACCCCCTTTAACCTTCTGAAGATCAGGTCAAGTTGGAAAAACTAACAAGGAGGACAAAGCGTGGCAAAAAACGAGTCTGTGTGTGGAACGTATAGAAGGACACAAACAACCCGAGACAGGTATGCGAAAAGACGTCCCTGTTGAATCCTCTGAAACTCAAGCAGACGATCTCCTCATTGGAGTGACCCTAAACTTTGCCCTCATTTTTATTTGCATGGTAAAACCGTTGCCATGGTCACAGCATGGACGCCTTGTAATTCGTCCCTGCAGTCTCCAGCGTCAATACTGATCTTTCCTAAACTGACGCGGGTGGGAGTGGCGAGCAGCGTGTCCTTTCAAGAACTGTTTGCAAGCTGGAAGTCTGGGTGAAAAGATCTTGCAGATGAACCGTTTCGTTGCGGCTCTGGAGTTTAGATTGTGCGGATCATCGGGTGAGAACGGCGACGCGCAATTAGTCACAGTCCTCTATACAGAGATATGATGGCTCCATTATCGTTCATTAATGAGAACACTCGAGTACACGGCCATTCCCCCGCACTCACACACTGCTTAGCTCTTTATTCTATTCTTTTGCTGTAAAGACGGAGAGGCGGGAGGAGAAAATCTTCATTAGCGGCAGAGCTAGGAACACTGGAGGCTTCGCAGAGAAACGAAGAGGGGTGGGAGTGAGTGAGTGAGCAAGGCGGCACAAGAGAGAGGCAGAGGAATAAATTGAGGCTGATCTAGTGTGCTGCATTTTGAAGAGGCCAGATTTGCATATCTGTGCAGCAGAGCAGAGGGAGAAATGTGTCAGTGCTGACAGCTCGCTGAGAATCTTAAAGCTCCACAGCCAGCGGCACTCTCTTTCACTCTCTCTCCTTGTCTGCCTGACTCTGGGTAACCCCTCTCCAGAGAGTCAGAGGTCACCAGGCGCTCCTGTGCACTCGGTCCTCTCGAGGCAGCATTTGGTTAACGATCAGCTGCTGTCTAGGGGGAAGACCGGGCTCGAGCTTTCCTGCCGGAAGGGCAAACGGAGACATCTGCAAACGTGTTTGCGTGTGCGTATGAATGAACGAGCAAGCAGATTGCAGGGCGGACGGGGGGAAAAAAATGACAAGTCCGACACATCGCCGTATGCAAATGGAAATTGCAGAATGTAAATGTTGACGAGCAGGAAATTGAGCAGATTTTTTTTTCTCCCCTGGTCTCTCAGGCAAGGAGTGGACTCGCACACACTTAGCATTCAGCAGCGGCAGCACTCTTTCACAGCTCAATCTCAGGAGAGAGCCTGTGATGTCTCGGAGAGCGGCGCGCAAAGCCCCGCCGGCTCTTAACTCATGAATCTTGCTGAACCCGTTGCAGTTTGATCTGCTGCTCTGGTTGGACGTGTCGGCGGGAAATCGCTCGTGGGATACCAGCTATCAGGGCCTCTCGATTGTATATGCAAACATGAATCAAACCCAGCAGGGAGAAGATTCCCGATTGCACGCTTCTGCTCTACCCTCCTCCCTCCCTGCGCTCGCTGCTCCTTTGTGCTGAGATTTCTGCGAATTACATCTCGCAGAATAATAAGCTCGGCGTTAACGCGAAGGTTCTGAGAACAAACCGCTCCGAGCTCTAGCTCTTGGTCTAGCCGGGGAAAAAGAAACACACACTCTACAGTGTAGCACTGACAAACACTGCTTTCGCTGGGATAAGGAGCATGGAAAGATAGCACACAGAAATCACTCAGTGTGTCACTCCCTCTGGGCAAAGCAGTGCAGGAAAGGGCAAGAAGCAGTTAAGCGTGCACTCATACACATACACAATCTCTCTCTCCCTCACACACACACACTGTGGCATGCTGCAGGGGAGAATGACATTGATCTGTCGGCCCCTGTCCATCCGTCTAGCTGAAAGAGGGAATGGGATTGTTAATAAAAATGGAAATTGAGCCGCACACGTGGCCAGAAGCCATGCACAGCTGGCTGGCTCTATCTGACATCTCGCTGTAGGAGCTCACAGTGGCTCTGTGCCTCTGATCTGGGCAAATACACATACACAAAAACTAATAACCCTGGTTGGAGGCAGCGGGTGAGGATAAACGGTTTGATGTCGTGATATGCGCTAAAACGTTAACGTTAACAATTCAACCCAAGTCTCAGCGAAGCGACAGGAAATTACCCGAGCGCTGGAATAGGCACTCCAAAACAGGTTTGAGCAGTCATAAAGCCAAACAGGAGAGGCTACAATCCCAGTTCAGATTACAACTGCCGGCACAGAAACCGAACCTTTCCTCTTATCACTAACGTAGCCAGGGTGATGAAAAGGCAGTGGGACTTTTTGAGCTCTCCACATTCTCAGGGCTGTTTGGAAACAGATTCACAAATCCTTTGAGGACGTTTTTACATTTTGCTTGCCTCCAGAGTCTGTCTCATTTTGATCAGTGAGAACACAATCGTCATGCGCTCGTGGTACCATGCCCACGTTCGCTTGAAGAGATGGTCTCGAGAATGGAACAGCATATTCAGCCACAAATGGAATCAGATATGGAAGCCAATCGAACCTGAGCATGGAACTAGATCACTGTTTACATGTGATGTCATCAGTCATCCTTCGAAATCTGTGTGCACATAGCACGAGCCAATCTCATTATGTGACCTCCACAACCACTGCTGCTACAGTAGGAAGGCATGTGAGAACGTTGCTCCTGACATTTTTTCATAAATATCAATAACATTAGGCATAGCGCGTAGGCTAACTTCCTTGTTCTCATCTTAAATCTAAAAGTGCTCTGAAAATAATTCCCCCCCAATGCCTAGGTGCTCAAAGAGCGATCGGCCTTTCAGAACCGAGAAGTAAGCAGTTCGACTCCTGGAATCCATCATCTCTAAAAGCGGCATGATGCTTAATCAATTATCCTGCCCTGCTTCCAATTTCCAGCTAAGAGCCACAAAGGGAACTACCCATCAGCCGTCAGGATAGATTGATTTTTTTCCCCCCTCCTTTCTTTATTATATGTAATGTTGTGACTGTTTCGGCCTTTTTACACAAGCTTGTGTCGTTATATGCGAGAAAGACATTATGCCGCGGGGGAAAAAATGTCCTTCAGAGGGAAGGGAAGTAAATGGATTTAAAAGCTGCTCCGACAGCGATCCTGTATTAGCCGTGCGCTGGGTATAACTCATAGAATTAAGCGTTGTGGATCCGTGCCTTGCAAGAGTGTGCGTTTGAGAGGCCATGTTGAAGAATCACAGTAAAAGTGAGACGGCTCTGGGCATGCTGATTTTATGGTATGTGTTAATCAGGTGCTAGGAGTGATGAATTTGGTACAAATACATCATCCAAAGTAAGAAATTATCATGATCATTTCCAGTGTATGTGGTCTTTATATTGTAATAGTCCTATATATTATAATATGAGGGGTGTTCGAGTCAAACTGGGACTTTTGATTGTGCAGAATACAGCTATTAAAGTTAATAGCTGTAACTCCTCATTTTTATATAATCCCCTGCTACACTAATGCACTTATTCCAGCGTTTCACTAGGGCTTGGATACCTTTTTTTTTCAGTACGCTGGACCCATTATTGGACATCTTTTCCTTCCGTGTCAAAACGCTCCTTCAACACACTGTAGATTAGCAATCTTCTGTGCTGTCCAAAGGCAGAGAGCTCTCCTGGTACCCACCCTGCACTCACTTTCCAGAAATGCAGGTGTTTGTGAATGATCGTGTGTACGGACCCCCAAGAGACTGATTCGTCCCTTCTACGAGTTGGCGATGATGGAAGTTATCTGTTTATTTTCAAGGTTGAGGTGGTCCACGGATGTACAACATTTTCGTCATTCAAATGTTTTGCTGTAGCTTAGGTCAATCGGTTTTACACTTTAACCTCCTGCCCATGAGATGAAAGTCCTGGTTTGACTTGGATGCCCCTTGCGTAAAGATTATGGAAGGCTTGAACAATCAAGCAAGATCATCCTCTTCCAATCAGATCCCAAACAGAAAATGGAAATCTTAAAGATGTACACAAGTTGAAACCAAATTCCTGCTCCTGATCATCCTCACCACCTGTGGAGTTCATCTTTGATGTAGACAGGCAGCAATCAGTTCACTGATAAGTTCATGCTAAGATGTTTTTCGCTTTGAACAGACATCAAGCCAAAATTTAAATTAAAAACTGTTCAAAGGATAATAGATACTGTATGCTTATGTGATATTAATTAAATGTTTGCATAATCCCGTAATGACTCTACTATTTTAGATATTCATGGGGTTGACAAATAACTTGTACCTGAACGTGTGCTTGCAAAACAAAGGTTTTCTCAAAACATACTCGAGGCTGTAACTACAGAATGTACAATTTTTCCTAAATCTCGGACCTGCCGCAGTACACACATCACCCAAGGCTGATCTAGGTGGTGGAATAAACTTCCTGTAGATGTCTGTACAGTCGAGTCACTGGCAATCTTCTAATGATGAATAAACATCTATTTCTTATTTGGCCTTTGGTGTAACTCCCGCCTCCATCCCCCATCACACAAAATAATCCTTCCCAACAGTGTCTGACTGACGGTATTTCCAGTTAGTAACCTAGCGGACCAGTGTAAGGATATATCTAATAATGAAAACTTCAAAGCACTCTCTGAATAAAAGCGTCTGCCAAATGCCTAAGTGTAAATGTAAATGCATACGCGATGCTTCTTACTAGCGATGGGAATCACCAGGGACCACCAGATGCGATATTATCAAGATATCTAGGTGCTGTTTTAATCTGTATTGCAATTCTGCTAGTATCAATTTCAGAAACATTCAGTATTTTTTTTTATTTAGATTTTGTTACATTTCTAAACAAACTTCGCAGATAATTTGCTTCTATCATAGAGGACACTGTAGTGCCTGACAGGGTGTGAATAGTTAAGCGCACCACATGGAGGATTATAGAGGTGTGGCAACATTTTACCAACTACACAATACAAACGTATATAAATTAAAAATTATTGGGAAAAAAACGTATTTGAGTCTATGTAGCCATATAGGATTAAAACAAAAATAATTCTGATGGAATTAATTATTGAAATTATTTATTTCATTGCTTAATTAAACTACTGTAATAACCCCCCCAACCAAGCAGGTTGGCATAAATCTCTTTTACTTTCCATGATTTTAAAAAGTTACACATTAATTAGAAATAAAATGTTTAAATAAATAAAAAAAAGCTAGTTGAACTTGAGTAATACCTATACTTGTGATACAAGAAAAAAAAAGCTTTGGCTGGAAGAAGAACCACACCATGTGGTAAACTAGTAAAAATCCTTCACAACAGTGTCTTACTGATGGTATTTCTAGTTAATAACCTAGTGAACCAGTGTAAGAATATATCTAATAATGAAAACTTCGAAGCAATGCTTTGAAGTTTTCATCATGATGCTTCTTACTAGCGATGGGAATCACCAGGGACCATCCGATAAGATGTTATCAAATAAAGAAGTAAAGTAAGCTTTGGCTGGAAGTTGCAAACACCATGTGCTACATTATAACCATGTCTGCTCTATGAAGCAGTTTTGTGAACCTCGTCGTGCTTTCGTGCGCTTTTTCTTGTCAACCCTTCCAAACAAACCGTACTTGTTCAGTCCTCTTCTAATTGTACTGTAATGGACTTTCTCACACTCAATGAGGCCTGTAGAGTCTGAAAAAGGGTCTGTACTTTTTTTTTTTTTTTGCACTGCACAGTCTGACGTACGGGTGATTTAGCTGCGTCGTCCACTCCTGGGAAGGAGGGCAAACATCTAGAATGCTTTCTACTCATAAATAATCTTTCTCACTGTTAAATGTTGAACTATAAATAGTTTGGAAATGGTTTTTAAATTGATGATTTTTTTTTTTTTAAAGATCGTCCTATCTTGTTTTTTTTCATAACTCCTGTTATGCACACATGCTGATGATCAGTTATCAGGACTGATGATTATGATCTTAAATACTTTGTACTTAGTATTGCCCACATTTTTTTTCTTTTTGGCTTCAGTTTTGCATAATAACTAATGTCATGGTGAAAAAAACGTATATGTTGTTGCTCGTCTGAGGTTCTATTTGCCCAATACCGAGATCTGCTATGATCAGATGTTTTTACACACAAACCTCTAAAATAAAAAAATTAAAAAAGGTTGTACTAACTTTTACACATGACTGTCTGGCATAGATTAAATAAAGAACGCTCTGCCTTTCAGCTCATCAGAGAAGCAATTGCTTGTTTGCTACCGAGGCATAACAAAGGCGCAGGAAACATGGTTTAAGCCTCGGTGAATGTGAGCTCACATGAAAACTAGGTCAGATCGGCTCCTCTAGGGCTCCTAGCGCAAATAGCAGAATGAAAAGCTGCTCGTGACAGTTAACGAAACGGGTAAGAAGGCTAAGCGTTATTTATTAAGGGGGGGGATGGGCGTGGCGTGTTTGACAAAATAATGGATCCTCAAGCGAAGGAGAGTGGAGACTGGAGAGGATCAGCTGGAGTCGAGTGTTTTTTCCTTAAGCAAGCTCAGGTGCACTGCGGTGAAGAATAAACAGTGACGCGAGGCAGAGCCCATGGACGCCTGCCAATCTCACGCCACGTCGCATTAACGCTCATGGAGTCCATCTGTGGAGCACGGTGCTCACCTCACAAGCAGCTAAGAGCAAACGCGCACTCAAAGAGAGAGAGAGAGAGAGAGAGAGAGAGAGAGAGAGAGAGAGAGAGAGAGAGAGTGAGTGAGACTGTGCCGAAAGAAAGGGGTAGACGTGTTGCCATGGAGATTCGTTTCGCTCTTTATTAATCCTGTAAAAAAATTTATAAAAAAAACTGTAATTGTCAGTGTAATTCTTCTTATGCGGTTTGGCGTTTTTGAAGCACTTCCAAAAAAATAAATAAATAAAAATCAAGAACCTGTCTGCGTGTTTTCTGTACCGTCTGTACTTTGGATGGTAGAGAGCGTAAACACGCGCTCGCCGGGCCTCTTGTGCAAGACGAGAGACGAGTCCATACATGGGGATGGGGTAGAGGAGTGCGAGCGAAATGTTTATGAGAGCTCGACTCATCCCATCCCCCCCACCCAAGTCCTCAGTCCACCATCCTCGCTCTCACAAAGACGGCAGAGCCGAGCGGATCAGGCTGAGGATTATCCCGCTGGGAGCTCTGACCCTCGACAGGGGTGGTTGCACTCGGAACTCCCGGTGTAAATAGTAAACATGGTTATTAGAGGGGGAAAAAAAAGAAAACCTAAGAGATTTAAAAAAACAAAAAACAAACAAAAAAAAAAACACAGGCTAATTATTCACAGGCTTTGAGTTATAATTTTTTCCATCTTAATATTCTCCTAGGCAGCGAGTTGGAGATTAATATTGAATACAAGAAAACCATGTGAACATGAAAGCATGCGTGTGTATTTCGGAATACACTACATCAATCACCGTGGGCACAAGTTACAGGATCACGTAATGGTGTATTAGTGGAGCACATACAGTACGAAGAATTAATCATGATGGGTCATGCTGTTATAGGAAACTAATTAACAAGAGTACAGTGTGTTTTGTAGCCTGACCGCAAATGGCATTGACAATATCACTTCAAGTGACTGCAGCGATTCACCAACGGTTGCGACTTATGTTCATCAGTGAACGCAACATTATGCTTTGTGTTCCTTGTTTTTGTTCCATCCCTCCTTAAAGGGGACGTGTTTCTTGATATTCAGATGGGCCTCCAGTGTTATTTAAAAAAAAAACGTGAGGGAAAAAAAAATGTCCTTGAAACAAACCAGTCAGATTGCCCCCCTAAAGTGATCTCATATAAGACTGCCTCCTTTGTTCTGGTGAGGGGCGTGGCTCAGGAGCATCTCATTTACTGTACATAGAGACTGAAACAGCACATTTGGAGGAGGAGTGAAATAAGGTGAGTTTGAGGTACATCTGGAAGGTATTTTTGCTGTAGAGTTATTACACACACACTTTGAAGAAGCTCTGAGACCTGTATTATCCTGATAAAACAGTAAAATATGGGACCTTTAAATGTCCAGTTGAAGTGAATCCGGGATGGTTTCCTCCCTAAGAGTCCAATTTTTTTTTTTTTTGGATTGTTTCCCAACTGAGGTAAAGCTGGAGCAGCTTACATAGATCTTTATCTTTCGCTCAAAATGTGGTACGCTGTAACATCAAATGTGTGACAGTGCAAAACAAAACAGAAAAAAAATGTTTCTACAAGCAAAAAAGTAAACATTAGCTACACTTTAGGCTCATCTTGGCAATTCAGCAGATTTGCCCTTCACCTAATGGCGAGATGCGTCATTCGGTCACTTGCTTGTTAAGCCTTTAAATAAAGATGATGCAATGAAACAGCTGATGTAGCTGCATCAGACTTCCAGCTTCTCTCTCTCTCCAGCAACAAGCATTTCCAAATATAAACCCAACAGCTCTCTAATTACTGCAGTCACGATCGGGGGCTGCGTCTTCACGGATTCGTTGCTCAACTGGGAACGTGAGACCAGCCTCTGCGGCCGCGTTCAGATCGCGAGCGGCTGGAAGTGGATTCTCTTCGAGGGTGGGAGCTTAATTAAAGGCATGGGGCTGCCACGCTGGGACTGACTGCAGCAGACTTCAGGGGAAATTCCTGCCATAGCTGAAGCCTTGCACAAAGCAACACATCCCTTAACAGCCCGGGCTTCTGGCTGGCAGCCAGGCAACCAAAGACAGAGGAAAAAAGGAAAATCAGGACGGGGCCTCGACTAACCTTCAACGCTTCCCGCTTCTTTTACAGATGCTAGTTTTATAGCAGTTCCACAGAAATTGTGTTTAGAGTTTCGATAACTAGCATCTCGGCTGGTGTATTATTTTCCTTACTGCCAACTCTTACAGGGTGGACATTGCAATTGCTGTTACAGTTACACCCTTGTTTAATGTGAGAAAAATCTCAAAACATAAGAGATAGCAATCAGGTTTTTGCAAACAGCTTAGCTAAAAAAAAAAAAAAACAACGAAAAAGCGACTCGAATCTAGAAGTAGTGCGGATGTTGGCGCGAACGATGGACTCACCGTTCCAGAACGGCGAAAAGAAAGGCAAAGTCAGCGATCTAAATGATGATGGTGTTGAAGATGGTATAAGCAAATAAGCTATGGAAGTTGATCTGTTTAAGCAAAGGGTACAAATGACAAGGTTGAGAGAGGTGGAACGACAAAACAACAAAAAGCGCCGCAGCATTGGTACTACTCTACTCTCCATAGGTAGAACGCAAACAAAGGCTAAATCCCATGAGAACCACTATCAAGCAGGAGTCGAACAAAATCGTGGAACGCATTGTCGAAAATCATTAAATAAATCATGGAAATCATGGAAATAAACCGATGTGCAGATGAAAGACGTTTAAACAAAGAAATCTGTTAAAAAAAAAAAAAAAAATCTTGGACGGAGCTGAAGATCAGATGCGAGTCGTTCAGGGTGAAGTTTCCCTTTGACTTTCCTCGGCCTCAGCTTGATTTCCTGCTAGGCACTGCGCATGACGAAACATGTCAAAAGAGATTACAACATAATAAACATACAGGCGGCAGAATTTACCCTGCTCGTCTGTCTCTCGAGGGGAAACACAACTTCCTTGTCTGCTGTCCGTGCTAGCAAGCGTCCAGTTCCTAGACAGAGCTACATGGCAGCTGAGTGCACAATATCACTGTTAATGGACAGAAAATTGCTGCCAAAAAAAAAAAAAAAAAAAGGCAGCTTGTCGAAAGATAGGAGGAAGCCCAGAGGTGCTTGAATCTCAGAGTCGGGATCTGGACCTGCTAATGAGCGTAAAGCAATGAAAATCGATCGGCCCCCGTGCTGACGTCGCTCGACTCATTAATCAGGCTGAAGATCACCATCGTCTCATAAACGGGAGGAAAATGGAGCTGGAGTATAGCATCGGCGGATTTCAGAGCAAATCATATCACCAGGGTTGATAAATCGCTGCACTGCTCCCGATTCCTGAGAGTTCGGTGAAATAAGAACGTACCATTTGATCTCAGGAGAAGTCCAGAGCACTGATGCCTGGAAATCTGAGACCAACTTTCGCATTAAAGGGTGGAATCCATCAGCTCTCGTCATTGCATGCCAACTACCACGATTGGTTCCAACTTGTCAGGGTTCAAGTTTTGTGATGTGAAGAAAAGGCTGATGAAATGCCTTATTGATATCCACTGCCGGGCGAAAGAAAAATACAAAGTTCCACAGGTACTGTACATTAAGATTTCATTCAGTCACCTTTAGCTTTAATTGCAGCACACAATGTGGTGTCCAGTTCATGTGTGAAAATGATTCCTCGTGCTCCCAGAAACACTCTCTCAATTTTTTAAGAACATTAAAGGAAAACTCCATGGATGTGATAACCTGGTCGTTCAGTACATTCGGATTGTCAGCTAACCTTAAGTTTATTGCCAGTTAACGTTGCTGAGTCTAGACCTGAGCGACTGAAGCAACCCCAGATCATAACACTGCCTCCAGAGGCTTATACACTGGGCATGACGGGAGCATCACTTAATGTACTTCCCTTCTTACCCTGATGCGCCATCGCGCTGGAATAAGGTCGACCTGAACTCATCAGACCACATGTCAATATTTATAGACTTTGGATGAATATTAATATTTACCTTTTTTAGTGGTTAGTCTGACTTTCTTAGAGCCATATAGCCGTTTAGTAACAATCCTCTGAGTTAAATGCTCCAACACTATTAAACATGGCTGTGGTTTAACAGTTTTTTATTTATTTTTTTTTTTATACAATGCAACTTGAAGTTTAAGTGATCTCCAATCATGATTGATTTTTTTTTCTTCCCGTCTTCAACGTTCTTGCACAAAGCTGGGAAACGATTCAGAAGCTTTCCTTCCAGTTTTTCATTTGAGCAATTTAAAATCTCTTTAGTTGTTTTCTTTGCTTGATGCAGCCCAATAATCTGACCATTTTTAAATGGCAACGTTTTTTTTTTCAAAGTATAAACCTAGGCCAAAAGCTCATATTCCTGGATAAATCTGAAACTTGTTGCAGCCTGCTGGGGTAAAAAAAAAAGTCCTTATAAATGATAATGTCCACTTGAGTGTTGGAACTATAGGAAAACTGATGAGCCTGCTGCTTACAAGTTTTCAAACCTGCATACAAAAGTGACATTGTACAACCGATCCATTATTAGGAGGAAACCCGCGATTACCAGCTTCTCTTCCAACCAAACCCGGAATCCGTCTCGGACGCAGACGTCTGTATTCGCACATGAGGACATCCTGTGCATTTTTTTTCAACATCAACAAAGGTCCTTCATTAACATAACAAGGTTTGAAATTTGACCTCTTATGTCCTCGTAACTTAGTTCCACCCCCAGAGCAACGTTCCTTCTCCTTTAAAGCTTCACTTCCTGTCACAAGCTTTAAGCATCACCTGGGGCACAGAGCAATATGTGGCGCGGTGTAAAATCAGTGCAATCTGCTAACACCACAGCATCCTGCCACAGTTAACAGACATTATATAGGCTTGTTGTTGCTGGCAGGTTACAAGCCTGGCGGCTGCTAAACGAGGCCCAGGCGCGGCGTGCGAAAGCCCCACGTTGCACGCCGAGCATGCTCGCAGCGGGAGAGAGAGCCTGTTCTGCCTGTATACGGCGGGGGAATGTGTTAATGCAATATTCATGGTGGGTATAGAGAGAGAGAGAGAGAGAGAGAGAGAGAGAGAGAGAGGGGCGAGCACAACACAGCTTTGAGGACTCTCTAAAGGGCCTCTAAATGGCCTTTCACACCCACCGAAACAGGAAAAGTAGCGTAATGTGAACCCGCAACCCCCCCTCATTCACACTGGTGATTCATCCCAGTGACCCTGCACAATGCCACGGTTCACACGCATGCCGGGAAGCTTTTGCTACAGACATGACCTCTGCCTCGCACATTTGGGCCATCAATGAGAGATGATTTGTTATTGAATTCTTTCTGAAGATGGTGTGTGTGTGTGAGGTGGGGGGAGGGGGGATACAAAGTCTGGTATTTCTTCTCGATTCTGCTTTTATGGATCAGAACGAGGAGGTTTTTTTTTTTTAAGGCAAAGTCAAGGCTTTGGTGTGTTTTGTTACAGAGCAAATGAGAATTGTTAACAGAGCTGACTATTGTGTCCTAAATTTAAACACACACGATTCCCTGGATGTCGTGTTTAGTACTGACGTCGGACAGGCGACGGAAAATGTGTTTCCGAGCCAATCCCGATGACAGAAACGCTCGGTAATGTCATGTGTGCTGAACATCAGGAATGGTATCGCATGTCGCGTGATCATGAGATGTACTCCTTCAAAAGCCCACAGCGTAAACAGGCTTTAAGTGAAACCAGAGCCTTGCAGCTAGGCTCCATGTGTTCTGCCGCCCTTCCCATCGTATAATCTCCACCGCCTCCCCCTCTCCTCCTCTGTTCTATCTGCTCTCTCTCTCTCTCTCTCTCTCTCTCTCGAGCATTAATTTTTAATCAGAGCTTAAGTGGCCATCTTGGCACAGGCTCAACCCAGTGAGTCGAGAGCTCCTTGCTTCCAATAAGTTTTTCAAGAGCAATGAGCCTAAAAACAAATATACACAGCAAAAAATAAATAAATAAAAAATTCCGAACTAACGAAAATGTGCCACACGACTGCTAACGTATCGTAATTGAAATTCAAACACTAGGCTTTGTGGGACACTGTTAGAATTTAGTGACGGATACTAAAAGAGGTAGAGTTGGCATCCGACAAACAGCCCCTGGCACGAGAGCTGCTTTCTCACACTCTTCTCAGTACACGGATATTCTGAGTCTCTCAGGAACCCGGTCCTCCAAGCGTATCCCCTCATTACTGATAATGAATGGAGGGCCAGCTCGTGTCACGCCACACATCTGAGACTCGGGAGCGCTGGAGATGCCGCCACTCAAGATCTCCTTGCATTATTTATTTACATATACGCCGGTGGTCTGACCCGGACTTGTAATGAGGAGCTAAGTCACGGTCTGCTTCAGTTCGCAGCGAAACGTCGACAGCATACTTTGGGTCGCCGCTCGACCACACGGGACCTCCACAGCTTCTACTGGTTCGAGTTCCTTGACACTTTCTCAACCCCTTCCTTTTCTCAACGGTCTTTTCTTTTGGGGACAAATTATTAGTGGGAATCCTGGGATGTCACATGAGGCTATATGATTCGCCGTTATATTGTTTTCACAGTTGCCAGGCAGATGAGCAGCTTCAGGAGGCGAGCAGTCACCTGCAAAACCCTTTCACAAAACAAAGCTTTTTATTCGGTTTGTATATTTGTCCCACAGCGTTGGTGAATTCATAATTCTGATTGGCCCACAGGTTTAGTCGTAGCGACAGCTCATTCACAGCTCTGAGACAAAGAAAAAAAGAATTGATCTGGTAAAGGTTTCTAAAATGTAGCATTTATTTAAAATGTACAACAGGAATCTCTGTAAAAAAAAAAAAATTACGGCGTGAAATTTGATTGATTAGCGCATACGTTTCTTTTCTAACCTGCCAAGCTGTTTTGGCAAAAATGACTGATTATATACGATGCGTCTTGGGACGTTTCACAATATTTAATGCAATTATAAATGGTGTAAAAGCAAGACACTTCCACAGAAGGGAATAATGACTAGGAAGGATGATTCGTCCCTACGTGGGAAATTATATCTTGTTCTTAACCCATGTATCGAGCTAACAAGCTCATAACTGCTTGACGCTAGCTACCATTTGTTATCCTGGGAAATGAGGTTTCCAGGCAACGAGTGCATGGACGTGTGCAGCACATTATAGCATTCACTTATCAGGGAGCCTAGCTTATACATCAATGTCAAATAAAAACCGCTTCTCTTAATACCTTTATCAAGGAGGGCGAATGCCTCGTATGATAAAACCATTAAAAGAATCAGTTCGGTAGAGATCGGGGGAAAAGCGCTCAGCCGTTAAAGTCTTAAGGAGATGCCGGTTTGGAAACTGCTATGCCGTTTTCTTTAACGTTCGGAATTAATCGGTTGTCCGATCCAGGGACGAAAACGTTTGCATTCCCCGAACGCCTTAACAAATTCATTTGGGAAACTGGTCCGAGATCACATCGACGCCGGGATTTCATTTCATTCGCCACCTGCTTACTGCGTCATAAAAACCCGATGTTTAAATGAATAAAAACGTGAATTTCCCCTCGCCGTCTTTGTTCTGGGATCAGTGTCAGCGGCGCTGGAGTAAAGGTCGAAATCAGGCAGGAAGCCCGTTCAATCCCTGCTCACTGCTCTTCCACATTAGTGCACCAGCCTGCTCCTGGCTGCCCATTAGCTGTGTGACAGATCTCTAATAAACACAGCCTGTCACCTCTGAAGTCTGCCGCACATTTCCTGGGCAATATATAAAGCCGACTAACCCCCCCTCCCCCGTCCCCTGCCTTGCTCTGCCACGAGGCTCAATAGAGCTGAAACCAGATTTCTGTCTAGCAGCCTGGCAGCTGGTGGAGCTGAAAATTCCCCTGCACCCAGATAGCCCTGGAAAATACATGAATATAAAAAAGGAATCCATGAATAAATCAAAACCGTTCTCTCCCTTTCTCCCTCTCTCTCTCTTTTTTTTTTATACTCTCCCTAAGGATGAGTTCCTAGTCAGAAAAGGTAGAAGACAAGAAACAAGACCACTACGGAAGGAAAAAAAAAAACCCACAAAAGTCCAAGCTGGTCAAAACGTTTTTACTCTCCAGCAGTCGTATTTAAAGACGAATTTTTCTTGTACTCGAAACGGCGATGCTTCTGCAGTTGTGACGAACAGGCTTCCTTCAATCTCGCCTCCTTAAACAACATCCCAGCTGAGTTATTTCTAACAAACGTATTTTTCGGTACGAATATCGCTACTCTTTCCAGCTTACTGAGCACAGATACAGTACTCAACATGCTCAACAAAAAACAGAAAGCTTTAACAAAATGCTACGCCTACACAACAACAACAACAACAACAGCTTTTATCCGGAGTTTCCTGCTTTTCTGGAAAGCCAGGGTGGAATTAGCATAAAGAAATCCTTTTGACATGAAGTTAAAAGCAGACGTTCGACTAAAACATTAAAACAGCTGGAAAACGCAGCATCGTATCAGCCTTGTAGATGGAAATGTGCCAGCTGTGCTCTAGACATCAGGGACCTCCTTTAAAAGCGTCTATGTTGTATCACAGGGGCGTGCTCGATCAGACATGTGAGCAACAAATAAAAGAGCGAGGAAGGAAGGAAGGAAGAAACGCAGCTTTTGAATGGACAGAATGCAGCAGATCTGCTGACTTGAGCTTGTAATATTCACACATGGCTGGAGCCACTTGTCAGGATGTCTGCCGCGGTGGCGAACGGCCGGGGGTGACCTTCAGCTCGGCGGATGGGATGACAGAATAAAAGAGATATGGGAGCCTCGTAAGCGAAAGCCTGGTTGCTTGTGCAGCCTTTAATAGGCTCTTATTAGCTCGCTGAACAGGAATTTCATTTTCAGCGCGCGGTGCTTTTGCACTCCTAAATGTCAACAATTGAGGCAGCGAAGTGCTCCAGCGCCTGATGGATTTCCGCTCCGGACTTGCAGATGGGACTCTTATGTCGAACTCCTTTACTTAAAATCCCCCCCTCCGCCACATGCTTGATTGCCAATCCTTACTTCCTGCCTTCTATGTTTTTATGAGCTGAAGAGCCAGGCTCGGGTCAGACCGCCAGCATAGATAACATCCTGACCCTAATGTTGGCTAAACTGAAGAGGAGGCAGGAACGCACAGAGGGCAGGACACATGCATGACCGTAGCTGGCCTGCCAGCTTATCTCTGCACATCTCATTCTTCCCCGCGCAGCCTGGCCGAGGTTCCTTGGGGTCACGTCTCCGGGGAACGCAAGGGGCTTAGGAGAGAATGAGAATGAATGAGGTGAAGCGGCCTAGACACAAGGTCAAAATGGACAGAGAAATCCTTATTAGAGATATGAAAAGCAGGTGGAAAATGGAGAGCGCTTCCCGTGTCGAAGGGGTCGGATTGTTCTGGCTTTTTTAAATTTATTTTTATCTAAGCGATTGGTGCTTGGCTCACGTGGGCCTCCAGCAGGACTCTTTATAGATTAGATGGCTTTTACTGTAAAAACCCGGTGACATGGGAACCATCAGGTCAACAAATAACAAACCTAAAATTACTCATTCAAAATTACCAGCTCTTAGATTAGTGATTAGACAATTATAAAAATAAATGTGTTTCTTGATCCAAACACCCAGAACATTTAGGCAAGTTATTTAATACCAGAAAGAACATTAGATACATACTGAACATTTAA
Organism: Clarias macrocephalus; assembly: GCA_011419295.1. Classification (NCBI taxonomy): domain Eukaryota; kingdom Metazoa; phylum Chordata; class Actinopteri; order Siluriformes; family Clariidae; genus Clarias; species Clarias macrocephalus. The sequence goes on from JAAGKR010002407.1 coordinate 43,372, forward strand.
GCTCATTCCATGCATACAGGCTTAACTGTGTTATGTTAAAGCATAATGTATGGGGGAGTGGCAGCTCAGCGGGATAAGGCTCTGGGTTGATGGGTCACGGCTGACCCTGAGCTCTGACCCCAACTTCCTACCATGCTGGGATGGACATGTGAAGAAAGAATTTCACTGTGCTGTGATGTACAGAACCTGTCGAAAGTTTGGACACACCTCATAATTTAATGTTTTTTTGTGTTCACTGATGCATTTTCTACATTCAAGACCAATACTGAAGATTTCAAAACTAACAATGAAATAACAAATATTAAGAGAAGTTCATTTAAGAGTTACCCAGACACATCTCAAGATCAACCATTTAAAGTGAACTATTGCATATTTTGGACACCTTCAGTATTGTTTTACAGTGTAGAAAAAAAGAAGAAAAAAAACATAAAATGAGGAAAGACCAGGGTATTAGAAGGTGTAATTCCCAAACTTTTGACTAGCATTGTAATAAAAGTGTGACAAATAAGAGCTTTTTCTTCAATTTTATACTGATGTAATGGCAATAATTCCATATAAGGAATACAAACAGATCAAGAGTCTAATAAAGAGAAATTTTCAGCACATGCAAACTATGTCAATCTATTCCTTTACCACACTCAGCAATCTCATGCCATCCCGATGCTTACCTACGACCAACTTGATTTAATGTCATTGCTAAAAAAGAGCAAAAAATGTGTACAATCTCTTAAAATACATTTACATTAACGCATCTGGCAGATGCTCTTATCCGAGTGATTTAGAAAAGTGCTATGAAGTTTCCGTCGTTAGATAGTTGACCTTACACTGGGTTGCTCTTTTAAGGTTACAACAAATTGAAAATAAGATTATTAATCTTTACTAAACTTGCAAGTAAAAAATGTCTTGTTCTATTTGTAGATCATTTTGTTAGAAATTTAGGAATTTACTTCTTAAAAGAAGCAAAATTGTACATCAATAAAACAAGATTTGCTTAAAATTTTGGCAAAATTTGACTAAAAATAAGCTTAATAATTTTACTTTTGGCCCGGCCCAATGCCCAAACCACAGCCACTGGATGCAGTGCCGGACCCAAGCCCGGATAAAATGCAAAAAGAACAACAATCATCTTATTTTAGGTTTGTTGTAATCTTATTTTAAGAAATTATAGCCTGGTTTGGCTAGATTCAAGAATATTATTTCATTGGCTAAGACCACAAAAACTAGGCCGCACGCCAGAGGATGACAGCTCGCAGCTAAAAGCGCAAACTGAAGAGACCATAACTTAACGCTCAAGTTTTCAATTTGTCCACAAAACCGTTTGGGGGGGGGGGGGGGGGGTATGTGCTTAAATTTCTTGATGTGAAAGAGAAAGTAAGCACCAACACAAACAAAAGTGCATCTTTCATGTCCTTAACCTTTTTCACTTCAATGTGAACTGGATTTTTTTTCCCCCATTAGATCTGAAAAAGGAGGAGAAAAAAATCCCCACTTTCAGGTGTCTCCTGTTTAGCCATAGCATGAGATCAAAACCTACAAATGCTACAACACAGACTTTAAATGAGACACCACTGAGCATTAAATGAGACTGAAAAACCTTTTAAGATATATTTTCTGAAAGAGTAATAAGCTTAATGAGCCTGCCATTAACAGAAACATCGTGCCAATAATTGGACTGTCCGGTGTAAACGGAGCGAAGCGGAAGAGCCAATAAAGCTCAGAACACTTTATAAATTAAATGTCAGAATTTGAGTCTTGACCATATTCTCATGAAAAAAGCTTAGCGTTTCTATGAAGTATCTCATTTACCTAATAGATTTCGGTATAATATACCACTCTGTGTATTATAATATCGTTTAGCTGACGCTTTTCAGCCACAAATTGAATTACAGATGTCAGCTCCAAGCCCAGCCAACCAGCACCGGCTTTGGATTAAATGCCTTGCTGAAGGATGCCATGCCTCTAATAACTTGGTTCACAGCCAAGTTTCTCAGAGCAGCAGCACCACCATCATCTCTGCTCTCCACAAAAAACACTCTCCAAAATACGCACTTACATTTGTTTAACACAATGTGAACACAATGTTCAGATATTTCAGCAGACCGGTACAGGAAACACAAGCGCACCAGTTTTTTGTAAATGATCCAACATAAATGTAAGGCCATTACTTCTAAATAGGTCTACAGTATATAGGAAATAACATTTAGCAACTGGCAAAGACAGCAATAAAATGCTTGATTTCTCGATTAGAATATGAGCATCAATGGACGACCGTAGAAGTCTTTCTACATTATGCCTTGAGAACACTTATATTAAGTTGCCTCATGTTAAGATCACACAAACCAAACAGTATATTGGATTTAGACAAATAAAAAAAAAAAGTCAGCTTTTGTTTGGATAATGGGTTAGAAAAAAAAAAAAAAAAAAGAAAAAAAAATCCACACAAAAAATCTAATTAAAATTCAACTCAAAACAAAGCTTAGGCAATTTTATGAAATTGCCATCCCTACATAATATTTATTATTATTTACATTTATTATGATCATATACAATAATTTATTTGCATTTTGTGTAGGAAGCTGGTAACAGTTACTATAAAAACATTTAGCAAGAATTTTTGAAAACTTTATCTTGTTACAGATAGATTCAGAGAGTAACAAGAAATAAGCACAAATTACTGTAGATTAACAGCAACTGTAAATTATTATTATACAATTTATACAATATATATTTTTGCAAGGAATCGTACTAAAACGATTTAAAAAACAAATTCCTGTTTTTCTGATTCTGACTAGACAGCCGTATCTTCTCTTAATAAATTGTATTAAAGCTTGTCTCCTGAGGGTTTGGTTTTGGAGTTATGACAATTTGTTTAGGACTTGTGCCAAACCACTTGACCCCTTACCTCTCTCGCTTTTTTTGGTCCGATTGGGAAACAAGACACGTCATGGACAAAATCGAAAGAATCTTAACTACTAAAAAGAAAAATTAATGGCGATTACTATGAATATTTAACCCCTTCACAAGCGGTCGTAACCTCGCTCCATTGAAAGTGAACGTGGATTTGGAGTGTAGAGACAATAAGTCAGCACAAACCTCCTCAGATCTTAGACTGTCGGTTAACGCTCAATTTTGCACAAACCCCAACAAAACATAGATTGAGACGCTCATACTCGTCTCTTCTCTCAAACAATGCAAAAAAAGCAACGCTCTAGCAGCGGCATCCTGCTCAGAAGCCGATGACCGGATTCATGCACTGTTTATGTCACTGCAAGGAGTAAATGTACAGTATAAAATGTATAAATGCTTATATCTTGGGAACAGTGTGGGGTATGAATGCGCCGTTTCACAATCATGCCTGGAAAACCGGTGCACCGTCTTTCAGTACCTACTTCACAATTTCTCATCTAACTGTCTCTAGTTATTATTATCATTATTGTTATTACAGAAGGCAGACATTTCAGTGGTCACTGATTAGGTGCTTCAGATTCATTGCGATCCTTGTCCGATCTCACCTCAGCAGGCTTGGCTTTCTCATTCCTACTGATGCAACTGTGTGAGAATCAAAATAACAGCCGTTGCCTAAGCATATCCACTCCTGAATGTGTGTAACTGTCTTTTTTTCAGCTGTTATGCAAGTTTCAAGTATTCGCTTCAAAATTTTTTATGTAAAGGTAAAAGAGCTGTCACAGATAATAAACACAGACACTGGGTTTTCCCTAAGGGGAGGATTAGGAGATCTGCTAATCAGATAACAGACATTCCCAAAACTAGTTGATGTAAGTGTAATCCCATAAGAACATACAGCATTGGCTTGTATATGGTGAAATGAGGAGTGCAACACCTACCCATGTCATGTTGTAAGTATGGTGTAGAACATGCCTTATATATGCATTGAAAATGAATTGCGCTCGATTTTTTATAGTCATTTTAAATTTAATTTAGGTAAAACAGCATTCCAGTTAGAATTAAAACCAATTAAATTCTCTTGCCATATAGCGTTTGTGGGTAACATATAGGAAGACTCATCCACACAAATAATATAAATGTATAAGACTATGAGGAACAAGAATTCACTCCAATTTGGTCATTGGATTTGGGCCAATTGGGTACTCCCACAGGGCTCCACAGGTTTTCACAGCTGATCTCCATCATTATCACTCAAACATAAGCTGAAAGTCCATCCATGTAATATTCAGGGCTGATCTGCGACAGATGTTTCTTTAAAATCAACTTTACACTTCAGCGTAGCTCCAATTTCGCTTGACTCAATGGTCAGACATGGCTCTAAGGGAAACTCATCCAAAGGTCTGGGGTTCAAGCCCCAGCAAGGCTAAGCTGAGCAAGCCCTTGAGCAACCCATTTAACCACAAGCTACTCCATGAGTACCATGTCCTGGTACCTTTCTTAAGGTTTACAACAAACCAAATACAAGATTATTAAGGTTATATCTAATCAAATTTTAACTTTCAAGCAAAATGTATTTTTCTATTGGCAGATAACTTTGATAGTTTTGGGAATTTATTTCTTGAAAGAAGCAAAATTATCTGCCAATAGAACAAGAAATGTGCACTTTCAATTTTAGTAACACTTGATTAGACCCATTATTTAGATAATTATTGTTGAGAACTGCTCACTTTTAAACACTGTAGTTCTTCATGAAATATTTCTCCTCTTCTTTTATTCTCCAAAACCACCAAAACTTTTTGAAATAAAAAGTTTATTCCAAAATCTATGCGCTCTTGCAATAGATTCAAGTCTTATTTGTTACTGGTATTATTTACTGAGATCTGACAAAAGTAGTACTTAAGATTGTCTTTCCTTAAGGCCACTTATTGAGATGTTGAGATTGTTTCTGCATTAAATGTACCAAATTACTTCATTTATATATATATATTTTAAAAAATGGGTCCAATAAATAGTTGCATTTGCTGTCCTGTTTAATGTAATCATTAAATATGTATCACACGCTAGTCAATTATACATGTATATACACACTGCTACACAGTTCAAGTGTTCTTGAATCTAGGAGAACCCATCTATAATTTCTTAAAATAAGATTGTGAGTCAAATACAAGGTTAAAGTTTATTTCTAGTCAAATTTTACTAAAATGCAAGCAAACATGCTTTAATGTATTAGCAGATAATTTTGCTAGTTTTTAGTGACTTATTTCTTAAAAGAATCTAAACTATCTGACAATAGAACAATCTGAACAATCAGAATTATCTCCCATTTTTTGTTTGCTAACATTTAACTAAAAATAAGACTAATAACATTATATTTGAATTGTTGTAAGCTTATTTTAAAAAAAATTATAGATTCAAGGTTTGGCTAGATTCAATATTCAATGTACCCGGTGCATAGACCCGAACTTCTGAACAATCTGGGATAAACAAGGATGATTTTTTTTTTTTTTTTTTTTACTGTATTCAATGTAGAGTTCATGTCACAAATAAAAGCTTCTTTCCAAAATAAATGCTTGACATCACTTCCTGTCAAGGTAAATTGAGAATGTTTATTAAAATTAATTGAAATCCACCTGTGTACAGTTAAATTAGCTAACCTTAGACAAGTCAAGGGACGCCACTGAAACATTTACGATAGGAACCGTCAAACAGGACACTATCTGGTTTTGATAAATAACAAAAAGAAAGATGATGTTTGTAGGCCATTGCTTCTGAGCGATAATATTGTTTATTATGATAGTTCCAAATGGAAAACTGGCAAGAACACTGCAAACAAGGGCATCTAGGCAGGCAAATATTCTTTAATCTGCCTAAAACTATTTATAATTTCTTAAAATATTATTAAACTTATTTTTAATCAAATGTTACCAAAATAAGTGAACATGTCTTATTTCAAATCAGTAGAGAATTGTTCCTCTTTTAAGAAATATATCCCCAAAGCTAGCAAAATTATATGGCAATAAAACAAGAAATATTTTGCTAAATTTGAGATAATTGTTTAGAAATAAGCTTAATAATCATATATTTGATTTGTTGTAAATTTATTTTAAGAAAGTGTAGCTAAATTTAACAACAGTCAAGATATTTTGCTTTTGAGGTAAAATTCAATCTTAGCTAAAGTATCTAATAGCATGAAGATCATTATAAAAGTCATAAAATTATGATGTTGCCATTGAAGTAATTTTATTGATTTTATTATCTTATTAAATCTTATTAATCTTATTACAATTAATTAACAAACTTCATACATCTGCATACCGGTGGAAAAATGTTGCTGTTAATCCTACAGGTGGTGCGCTCTAAACTATTCACAGCCACAGCGTCCTGAGCAAACTACTAACAAAATTTTTTTCAACTGAATAGGAATGAAGGTGATGATATGGTATCGGGTGGCCCCTAGTGATTCCTGGCGATATTAAGCACACTACAGAAGATGAAGCGCTTTGGAATAATTTTCGCTCCGCAGATTTGTCTAAGGTCAGCTTGCATGTGCAAGAGGGGGAATCAAATTCAGCATGGGTATACAAATATGACACGGTGGAAATGGTGAAAAATTCTTTTCGGGGAAAAAAAAAAAAAAAAAAAAGATGAATGCTGACTGAAACCGTTCCAGGGGCGCTAAAACTTACCTTAGGAGATCCACTGATAAAAAGAACCAGGAAGCACCAGCTGAAAAATCAGAGCTGTTAGCAGATGTAAAGGTGTGAATGACTCCCGTTCTGATCTACAACCACTTCACACCCCATCTGTTCTACGAGTGTTTGACTACAGCTAACACTCTCAGTCGCTACAATTAACCGTGTACTTGTGAGCTGACAAAAAATAAAAAAACAGTACAAATAAACAAAGGAAATGTAGGAAAAAAAAGAGCATGAGTGGAATGAACAGAGTCGCCACCTGTTATTAAAGAAGAAAATAAAAGGCTTAATATTTGGAAAGATGAAGGCATGATCAGATATGACATTTAAGATTTGTTATTAAAAAAGGTAGTAAGATATACGCACTTAAAACTCATTCAATACTCAATAATATTCCTTCTTCTACCTTATAGATAACTATATAAAAGATCAAGTTTATAACAACACATTCTCTTTTAGCTGCAGTCCGTCCATTTAACGCGTCAGTCCCGAAGTGCTCGAATTTGAATTGCTTCCTCACTACTCTTTGTTTAGAGACGGCACCACTCTCGCTCTGGGACCTGCGTGTGACTGCTGTCTTTTAATCCACCTACAGGAGAGCACCAAGTTAGCTTTCACTGCATGTGTCTACACGATGGATATTAGGATCAGATTCGCATTTGAACGCAAGCTTTTGAATCAATAATTGTAAAAGAGACAAGATTTCTAGATGCTCTATGTTTGGAGTAATTCTAATCAATTCACGTGAGACTAATGATCTGTGTATGCATCACAGAGATGGGAGTGTCTTCACCGAGAGCGTTTTTACATAGACTCGAATGATTTGCACCGTGAACGATTGCTGAACGATTCAAGCGGACTTGGGCATGGTTTCCGAGCACGGAGCGATTGTGTTCTCACTGAAAGTCATAAAAATGAATCGGACTTCAGGGTCGAGTGTTCTCGGAAACGATCTCGAGGCCCTCATGTGAAAACGCCCATATTTGAAAGAAAACTAACCATTTTGACCTTTACTTGATGTGCTTGTTATAAGTGCCTTGCTTGATGCTAGGAACGCATTAACTTATTAAACACACTTGTGTCTGCAAGACGTCCTTTTTAATACTTTTAACTGAAACGGTAAAAAACGAGCATCTCCTGATGTGTCTTAATAATTAAGAAAAAGAACAAGACATTTTTTTTCTGATTGGATGTAACACAATCTTAAGCAAAACACCAATTCAGAAGTGAGGTATAATATATTAGGTGAGTTTCTTTTTCTTTCTTTCTTTATCTGTATGTTCATCTCTCCATCCATCCATAATGATTTTCTCCCTAATTTAGTCGCAGCTGATTTCCACCCGTCTTTCTCTCTCTCTATTAGAGCACACTACTATCAAAGCAACAACCATCATCCAAGGAGGGTTAATACCTTCACATGCTTCCTCTGAGACACCAACCAAACACATCTTTTCGCTGGGGAACGACGTAACACACGGCTAGGGTCGCTATGATTGATGGTAGATTGTAGGTATGCCACCCCTCTACTTCCTTACAGAGCTCGGTCTATCTGCTCTCTGGACTCTTAGCTATGAATGGCTATAGCATCAACCAGGAATCAAATAATTTTCCTAGATGAGCTTATGCAAAGTCTATAAAAAAATTTCTTAAATTTGGATTCGGATGAGACTAAAATCCTCCTATAAAACTCTATGTAAAACTCATCCAAACCAAACAGACTCCTTTTTTTTAATTACACAAGATTACCCAACTAATGATACACCTCGTCTTTGATTAAAACCCGTTCCTGGTGTCACACCGACCCTCTGCAGTGTTTTTACTGTACCTCAAATCGTTTGCGTATTAACAACTAATCCCTGACACGTTACAGAGAAGAAGAAAAAAAAAAAAACACCACATATGTGAAAACAGGCCTCTACACTCCAGGGTGTTTAATTTATTCAACACTAAAAGCGTGACGCTTCGATAACAGCTCTAATACGGCGCGCTGCAACGCGGCAAAGAGCTCATGTGAATTTCTCTCAAGGTGTTCGCTGGGGTTCCAATCCATCGTGAAAAGACTGCAGCTAAACCCTGCCTGCTCCCCCTGGGCAGGAGCTCAGCAGTATCTTACATTAACAGATGGGCCTCGCAAATACTCTCGAGCTTGTGTGTGTATGTGTATATATATATGTTTGTGTGTTTGTGTGAGCACGAGTGCGAATGTGAACAGAGAATAATGGCTTCTAGGACTCGGGGTGAAACCGAACGAGTCATCGAGTGAAAGGCACAGGCGGGACTTACAGATCTTGTGTTTCCCTTTCATGGGGAATTTCACCAGGAGCTCCTGGGGGTTGGTGCAAATGAAGACGAATGGAGAGGCGGACTCGTCACTGCTGCGAGGATACTGGAGAGAGAGAGAGAGAGAGAGAGAGAGAGAGAGAGAGAGAGGGGAAACAATGAGGTTTAGGTTTAGGAAGGAAAGGCTTTTCAAAAGCATCGTAATTGATAGAAAGCACGAGCAAGAGTTCGGAATTGACTGACACTTTCATGAGAAAGGTGACATCTATCTAATCTGTCGGGGTAGCGCCACGGGTCATCTTATTTCCTGGCTGCTATCAGATGGTGCTGTGATTGCATCTCAGCAGTCAGGAAACACAACACCTTTCCTCGCCCCCCCCGCCCTGCCTGTGGTCTTTTAAAAGGGAGCTGAAAAAAAGAAAGGTTCAGGGTCTCTATACTTCTAGATTAGCAGCAGAGATGTACATGCGGAAGTGAAGGCTTCTTATAGCTGAATAAACTGTTTTGGGATTGTTATACCGTTGCTTTTTTTTTTTTTTTTACAATGAACGGCTGAGGAAACAGACATCAGCTGCCAAACACATTTCACTCTTAAAAAAAAAAAAAAAAAAAGAGAGAAAGAGAGAGAGAGACATGGCCACCGCGCGAATTCCTGGTTAGTGAAATCTCTAGCTTATACGCTCTTGCCTGGCCGGTAGATAAGCAGCAAGCGTTTGGAATACTCCAGTGTTTGATAAGGTTAATCGGAGCTGGCAGAAATTCTGAGGAAAGACAGAACAAAAGCGCATAGTGTGTGTGTGTGTGTGTGTGTGTGTGTGTGTGTGTAGGCTGAAGCCTATTTAAAGGGTGACAGACTGCTCGATGGCTCAGTGAGAATAATGGAGCATCCGGCTTTAACAACATAGGGATCGGCTACTCTTTTATAGCCTCCTTTTTACTGAACGCGGTGGCTCTGCCTCAATCCCCTCATTTGCCATAAACCGCCGACTTGATTGATACTGCATATTAATCTCAAATCAAGATGCAGTTAATGCTTAAGGAAGGGGGAATCGTGGTTAAAACCCAACTATGCAGGACTAAGTATTTGCCTAGGAATGAAGGACAAAAAAAATACGTTGAATAATTGGACAATTTGTCAGTTAAGGCTCTGCTTTCCGGCCTCGTCTGCGTCATTAGGATTTCAGGCTGTAGAATTTAATTCGCTCTAAATTTCTATCTTGGCACGATTACTTTAATTACATGATAATTGAAAAGTAAAAAAAAAAGAGTAATATTTCGCTCTCACTTCAGGCACATTCTGTACATCAGTCATTAAATCATCAGTAAAGTTGTGCATAAATGTTTTTTTTTTTTTCATAGGGTGTTTATAAAGTGATGCTGATCTTTTTCAAAGTGATGCTGATCTTTTTCACGTACTGACCTGCACATTTTGATTACCGGACTAAAAATTTGTGTGTACTTCCAATAATGCAGCTCAGCCACATCAGCTAACACAGAAACACATGGAGAAAGTCCTCCTCGCATGGGGGCGCAATTACTTCTCTCCTGATTGAAAGGCTTGTGTTGTTTATCTTCATCGATTATTTCACGCTATTGATTGATGCTCATGTCTTCGATTGCAAGCTTTCATGGTATCAATTAATACAAAATCAGTGCGTTTCGTAAAATACGTTTTAGTTTGTGTGTGACTGAAATGACGACGTGATTCAAAACCAAATTCTTGAATAGACTTTTTAGTCATCATTAGAGATGTGTGCTAGATCTTCCAAATAATACAGCTCAGCCACATTAGCTAGCACAGATGTAAAGAAACTCCTCCTTGTATGGGGGTGCCATTACTTTTCTGCTTATTGAAAGGCTCGCATTGTTTGTCTTCATTCATGCTCATGTTTTCGATTCCTATCTTCCATGCTATTTATTCAAAACAAATGTGTTTTTGCAAATGAGAGTTTTAATTTGGTGTGCAATTGAAATTTCAATGTGATTAAAAAGTCTATTCGAGTTCTATTTGTGTTGTCTATTGGAGTCATCATTAGAGACTAATGAAAAAAAAAAACAATTCAATGATGTATTGCGTCAGGTATTGCAATCTGTTTGTGAGGCAATTCATCGATCGCCACACTGAATCCAAAAATATTTTTCATTATTATTAGTTTTCATTTATATACAGATCAACTTTGGACTGCGAGCAAAATTTGCTCCGGAAGCATGCTTATATATCAAAGCACGTGTACATCAAAGCACGTGCACATCAAAGCACGTGCACATCAAAGCACGTGCACATCAAAGCACGTGTACATCAAAGCACGTGTACATCAAACACGTGTACATCAAAGCGAATTTCCCCCATAAGAAATAATGGAAAACTGACGATTCGTTCCACAACCCAAAAATACTTAGATAAAAACAATGAATACAAAATATGAAGTAAAAATAAAACAAATTAACCTGCAAACAAAATTTAACAAAATACAAAAATGCTTAACACACACAGTCAGTCTTATAGTAAACAGTGTATGAGCGCACAGATGTTGACTATATGAGGGACGATATATGGGAGACGATTCCCCACAATACTACTCGTATTTCAAGACCTCGCTTGTTTGCAGAGTTACAATTTATTGAACATTTTTGCTTGTCTTGCAAAACATTCACAGACCAAGGTTTTACAGTACGTTTGCATTCGGTGGTAAAATACTGCTGTTCCTTTATAATCCTACAGGTGGTGCTCTCCAAAAATATTCACACAACTGGCAGGCAGCACAGCAGGATATTTAAACAATCACGATGCAACTCTAAGTATCACGATTTTATAAATATCCTGCTGCGACGCCTACTGAAAGATTGAATACAAATCAAATCTGCACCTAGGTATCGTGATGATATCGTAACGGATGCTCCCTGGTGATTCAAAAAGCGCACTGAATTCATGTTTCAAGTCGTCATAGAGGATCACATTAGGGAGTCTTTTTATACATGGAGCAAAAGTTCTTGTGGAATAAATGATAATAAAAACCTTTCCTATGAATAAATCTGATAAGCGAGGCCCAGTGAAAGCAGCATGGCAGGATAGTCAGGAGCTAAAGAGCATTTCCCTCAGCCCACACACTTTTCCCCACTCACAATTGGACACACACTGAAAAACAAGTCATGAAGCGAAAAAACAGGGATAAAAGGCAGCTCTAACAATCTGCTGACAAGGTGCCAGATAAGTGAAAGCACCTTTTTTTTTTTCTTTCCTGTGGCCTGGCGCGTTGGCAGCATGTCACGCCAATAAAGAACAGCGATGAGAGATTTGTATTGTCCATGCTGGAGTGTGGCAGGCTGAGAGAGCGACCCTTCTGCCAGAAACACCACGGGACCAGAGAACCACGGCCCACCCGTGTGCCTGCGAAAACAAAGGCGGCTCAGAACCTTAACCAGGCGGAGGAATGATGAATCCGAGGACGGCTGCCCTGTTCCCTGTGCCGAGCCACAGCTTTTCAGCTGCTGTCCACAATTAGGAGGCGAGACGAGCAATCTCCTCCTGCCGTGGCGCAGCGCTAATGGGGCTGTGTGGCAGCCGGGCCCGCTTGGCTGCACTCAATCTCGGCCAAATAAAAAGGGCTTCATTGGCACTAACTTCCTGAGTCAGAGAGAGCTCTGTCCATGTGGAGGGAGGGGGGGGGGGGGGGGGAGAGCAAACGAGTGAGAGAGTGCAAAAGTGGGGGTGAAGCTAGAAAACAAAAAGGGCTCAGTCAGTAAGTTGTTCGTAATGGGGGAAAAGAAAGCAGATCTGCTCCTCTTACACAAGCCTGTAGGAGGTTTCTCTTTCTTTTCTTCTCTGACCAAAAAAAAGAAGAGACAAAGTCCCGCGCTGACATACAGTCGAGATGAAGAGGTCTGTTTCCAAAATAGCATGCCGCGACAATGTTCATTAAAGGAATTGCACGGTCTGCATGCAAATCGTTCATGTGTAAACACAACAGAGGATGAATGAGGGTGGAGGAGAAAAATAGAGCATTCGAGCAGGTGATATCCTGCAAGCCAAAGGCCACATGGGAGTTACAGTGAAAGCAAACGCCTGGCTGGCATTCCAGCTGGGACACTTAATAATGAAAAAGAAATTGCTACTGGATATATGACCTCTCTCTCTCTCTCTCTCTCTCTCTCTCTCTCTATGCTTCTATTCTACAGTAACAAAACTATTGGGGATGTAAAGGACAGACAGAAAAAGCTCCTTGTTTCACTAAATGTATAAATCAAGCATTACACCAGTGTAGCACCAACAAACCAGGCTAGAATCTAGAACCTAAATCGCTAATTAAATTCACAAAAAAATAAAATAAAATAAAAAACCCACACACACATCATAGTGTTTGATGGGTTTTGCAAACACACTTGACAATACTGTTCTTGAAGGAACTATTCCTGACCATGTTGTTACTTAATAACATAATTCCATACGTGTTCTTTTATAGTCTGGAATTCGTCAGTATTGTTCCAGAATGTAGAAAATAAATCCAATCCTTAATTTTGAACTACTGACAGTTACTATATATATGAAAGAGAGGCTCTGATTTTCAGTCCGGTCCCTGTACTTGAGCAGTTTCAGAGGAATGCTTTTATTTGTTAAACCACACAGTGACCTATGAATCATTCAAGCATAATAACCGCCTAACTTTTAGTCATAATCCAGTGAGAAACAGGTGCAGATGATGACAGATGATCAGGCCGGTGATTAGTATACTGGTGATGCTGAAGGCTTCAGAAAGAGAGTGGTTGGGAAAAAAAAAAAAAGAGAGAAAATCTCAAGAGGCTGCTGAAATTTTTTTTTCTTTAGGCACTTTGAAGCCTGCAAAACAAACATTTGTTCACATTTCGGTTTCCTCCTACAGTCCAAAGACATGCAGATTAGGCAAACTGTCGTTCCCAAATGGCCCGTAGTGTGCGTGTGTGTGTTCAGTGCCCTGCGATGGATTGGCACCCTGTCCAGGGGGTACCCTGCCTTGTGCCCAATGTCTCTTGGGATAGGCTTCAGGCCTCGCGACCCTATAAACAGGATAAGGAGTAGGGAAGATAAACGAAGGTATAAATGAATATAAATATGAAGAGGGTTGGTTCAAGGCTTTGTGTTAACAGTACCGTGTATGCATTAGCAAGAAACACAGGGAGTCCCCGACTTACGGACGAGTTTCGTTCCCGGAGCATGCTTGTAATGCTGGTTTGTTCTTAAGTCAGACAAAGTGAATCTTATACGCCTTTGATACGAATATACAATGTAAAGCATACTGATCCCTTTCCTCACACTGCCACCATGTAGCCAGAAACAGTAATAGCGCCTAAGGAAATGAATCTCACACGTCAAATGTAACAGTGTCGTCTCTGCGCCTTTAAATCGCGAGGGGAATCCCGAACGCCATTTTTTCTCAGTGCTGTTTTCCACTGTATTGGATTGTGAGCTTAGAATTATTCACCATCAGGACAGCTTTACAGGACAGCCATTTTCTATCATCATGCGTCTATTTTGTGTACAATACATCTGAGCTACTTCTGCAATTTGTTCTCATCTTCGAATGTTCGTATCTGAAAGAATTTCATTGTGCTGTAAAGTGACAACTCTTCTTCTTCTACTACTATTAGGCATTACGCTACCATGCTCATTTTTTCTCCATTATATAAGCTCTGCCTTAATCAATATTTCAAGCATCTCCTTCATGTACAGAACGAACTGGTGTCAAGTTGGAGTGCGCATTAATTATACAACACTGTCCAACACTGGCACTGGTGACTTTACATAATTTATTCCTCAGTCACGAAGAAATACATGTCCAGCCATTAGAGCCTCACAGGCTGCCACTGTGTCAGTCAATCCGCCTGCAAAACCTTGGCTTAATGCATACTGAAGAGCTCCCGTGTGCGCAGGGGCAACCATGCAAAACCTCCACGAGCAGCTAGGTACTGGGTTCGATTTAAAAGGAAAAAAAGAAATAAAAAAAGAGACAGTGTGTGATTGAGTCACTGAATCAACACCCTGCGTTCAAAAAAGAAATCTGCCCAAAATGAAAAAAAAAAAAAAAAAAGAAAAGTTGAATTGTATGCTTCATATTCGGGATGGTGGTTTTAAAAAAAAGGACGATTTCATGAGGTCATTTATTTTGGTGGTTGGAGTCGAATGTGCCGAATGTTTTCCTCGGTTCCAGCCAGTAGAGCTGTGTGCGTATGTATGACTTCACCTCTCGCCACAAACAAGACCTCCTCAGCGGTGTCCCGAGACAAACTTTAGACACAACAACCTACTGTGCTTTCTGGAAAAGTTCTCACCTTCTCCCATCTGGTTCTGTCCGTCACGCCTGACGGTCACTCTGTCAGAAATGACTGTTAAAAGTTAATCTGGTGTTCAGCCGTGTACAAAAAAGAAAAAGAAAAAAAAGAACAGGGTTAACAGTCAATGAAAGCTGATGTGCCTGGCTAAGCCTCTTTGTGTAAAAAATTCTGAGTGGCTTTCTATTCGAGTGGATTATGAGATCACACTGAGTGAAACGAACATAATTGACAAAAATAACATCTTGACTTGTTCTTGAAACAAGGCTGGCTGCGGCGACAAAGGGAACCGTCAGCCTTTTGAAGAGCTCCGTGCCGAAACTCAATGAAAAATCACAAACCCGCAGCGTTCCCCCCGGGGATTATCAAAGCCCGTGCGCTCCATCTGGATATCAAAGGCTTGACGGAAACCTTAGATTCGAACGTGCTGCGTGTTTTAAATAAAACTCGCATCAGCTGCGCGGATCTCACCTCGGATTTTCAGCACAGCCTCGGTCGATGGATATCGCGTTCAAAACCGAGGGGGCAATTTCAGGGCAACATTCGCAGGCTCTCTCTCTCTTTTTTTCTTTAAACCCGAAATCCCTGACGTGAAATAAGAGCCATGTTTATGAGCGTGTCGGTGGGCCAGGGCGAATGTTTGCTTTGATTGTGGCCCTGGAACACGGCCCATCTGTGTTCATTCAGCTCGGCTGGAAGCCGTTGCCCCCCGGTGAACTGCTGGTCGCTCCCACAATGCTTCACACGAGAGAGAGAGAGAGAGAGAGAGAGAGTGAGAGAGAGAGAACGAGCGCGAGTGAGTGGCTGGGGCAGGATGCTTTCTATCCACATCCCCCCCATCCCGCCCTTCTTCACCTCATTAACCAGAACAAGGCTAGAAGAACGGAGCAAACACAAGAGGCGCCTGTGCGTTCCCAGAGTTCGCATACGACAGTCGGAGAACCGAGGTGCCTCAGAGTCCGTGACCGCGGTACGGTCTTGCGTACGGTGATATCTCCATCTCGAACGTCTTTAAACAGCTATGTAAGCAAGCTCATATTCCAGACTTGGTGGCAGAGGGTGAAAGCCGAACCTTCTGCGTCTGATCAGAGAGCGTGGACTTGGCTGAGAGGGACTTGTGGATCCAGAGAAGCACGATTGAGTTTGTACGCTCTGGCCCAGCAGGACTCTCTACTCAACCTGTCAGGAAGACGGATGCCGTGGTTGACGAGGTGAAACCTGCACAGCCTGTTCCGCGCTCTGACTGACAGCCCGCTGCTTTCTGCTTGCCATGGAGGACGACACGCTCAGCCACGTTAGCAGTGGGAGTAAGAATACAGTAGGACTGCCACTAATGATGGAGTTGTGGAGTGGAGGACTGGGCCATGGAGAAAGAAGGAAAAAAAAAAAGAAAAAAAAAAACACTTCAGGAGCTCGCCAAGACTTTCCTAAGCACATCTGCTGGACTCTACTTTGCCCTGTTTAACTGGGTTGAAGGGGAAAAAAAATGGTGGGAATGACATGGAGGGGCAAAGAGTGGTGAGATGAGGTCACTTAGGGCTTTGTCAGAGATTCCGCATGTCTAAGATGTTCCACAAGCATCCCATAAGTGACACAAGCAACCTGAGATAAACATCATGCAAGGTACACGTATAGAAATCAATAACAACAACTTAAAAAAATAAGAGTATATTATAGCGTGAAGGTTTTGAAGCAAGAAGAGTGTAGGAGGATTTAGGTGGATTATCTTTATAAGATCTTAAAAAAATAAAGGTTTGAAACAAGACACTTTGTGTAACATTAACAAATTGACATTTGTCCTACTGATGAAATCATGCAATTTGGTCTAAAATATATATATATTTAAATAAATAATAAGCACGGATCACATCTAAACTACCACTCAAACGTTTGGGATCACTTGCGAATTTCTTTGTTTTTGTTTACTGGTTTATTGTCTACATTCTACAACAATACTGGGGATTTCAAAACTATGAAATGACACCTGGAATTTTGTAATTATGTAAAGACAACAACAATAGCCAGTTGTTATTTTAAAACAGGTTCTAGCAAGACCAGTATTGTCAAGTGCATTTGAAACTGGCAAAATCCATCAAGCACCATGATGAAACTGGCTCTCATGAAGACCTTCTCAGAACCACCAGTTAACAAACAGCACCTCAGATTAGAGTAGTTATGAAGGCTTTACAGAGCATAGGTAGCAGATGCATCTCGATATCAACTGTTCAGAGTTTATTGCATATTTTGGACACCTTTGCCACTCCTTTACAGTGTAGAAAGAAATAAAAATCAGGAATGACCACAGAGTTAGAAAGTGATCCCAGACTTTTGAGCGGTAGTGTACAAAATTGTTCTTAATGTGTGAAACAGGTTACTGTCTGGGTGTGAATGAATGAACAGATGTCTCTGTGCACGGTGCATCAGACATCAGGGGTCAAACGCATTCCTGTCCATCTACTGCCCAGTTTTTGGCCGGGGATACACCCTCTGAATTCACTGAGACTCTACTACAGGGTTTGTTATATCGTGTTCAGCTGCCCTGATAATATGGTGCGCGAGTCCTGGAGAAAGCATGTGCTAGCCTGTAGCCTCTCTGAGCGCTAGCTGTGACATCATGGAGCGAACTAGTTAGCGTGTGGGAATTCGTTTTTGTATTATTATTATTATTGATTTTGCAATATGATTTATGTCAGTACAGACATAACGTTTTCCTGCCGTGGAAACATAAACCATGTTAGCGTTCGATAAAAGAAGTTGGAAATAAAAGAGTGAGTGTAATCAATCGACTCTAATTACTACCTCGTTTTTTTTAATATTTTTTTTAGAGAAAACATCCAATAATAACAAGAATTCTAATCAATGTAATAACCTCCAGTGGTGACCTCCAATGATTGGGGCTGCTTTAAAAACCCAGTTTCTTGCATATTTCTACGAAGAAAACATCTAAACAAGAAGATGTGAAATGACTAGAATTGGATTAACATTTATACAACCTTTAACACATAATGAAAGGAAGGA
This sequence comes from Clarias macrocephalus, assembly GCA_011419295.1. NCBI lineage: Eukaryota > Metazoa > Chordata > Actinopteri > Siluriformes > Clariidae > Clarias > Clarias macrocephalus. Next base: position 61,575 of record JAAGKR010002407.1, read on the forward strand.
TAGTGCTGATCTGTCAGCTTTTGGAAGAAATGTGGTTGGAAAAAGAATATATATTTTTTTAAAATAAACCTTGAATGAGGATCACTTAAACGTTCATCATAAAAATAAAAAAAAATAATTAAAAAATGTGTATATATAAACAGTAAAACAAAAAAAAAACACACACAAAGTGATGAGAACTCACACGACTGAAACTAAACAGCTGTATCCATTATACAAAATAAAGTACGTAAAAAAATAAAATAAATAAAAACTTTGCAACAGTGATTTATTGATGGTACTTAGTTAATAACCTAGTAAAACTTCAAAGCACTTTTGTAACTCGCTCTGGATAAAAGTCTGCCAAACGCCTAAATGTATTAATCAGACAAAAAAAACTTGCTAAAGAGATCACGTGGTCTAATGGGTTCAGATTGAGCACAATTGGCGTGTCAGGGTGAGACAGGACGCGCAAGAAGCGATGCACCCATCATGCGTAGTGTCCACTGTACGAGCCTCTGGAGGCGGTGTTATGATCTGGGGTCGCTTTAGTCGCTCAGGTCTAGACTCAACAGCGTCATGTGGTAATAAAATGACGACCTGAATGCATGATGGATGACCAGGCTATCACATCAATGGAGTTTTTCTTCCCTGATGACGCAGGAATATTCCAGGACTCAAATTGTCAAGAAGAGCACGAGGAAACCACCACATTGCGTGCTAAAATGAAACCTAAAGGAGACTAAATTAAATCTTAGAGTGTATAAATGTGCTTTGAAGTTTCCGTCATTGGATAGATCCTTACACTGGGTTACTAAGTACCATCAGTCAAACACTGTGTGTTTGAAATTGAAATGCTCCTACTTTCGCTCTTTTTTCACACATAGTGACAGCTGTAATGTTTGCTGATTATTACGATTATTAGCATCGATCAATGAGTGCAACCGATTGTATGTTAAACCCAAATTAAACCAACCTTGAAACAGATCGTGACCCGATGTTAAGATCTTGCGTTCATGTTCGTTTACTAAACGTCTGCCTGAGCTGTAAGTTCGACTAAACGCAAGAGCTTCTCAGCGTGCTCTCTGAAGAAAGTTATTATCAGGGAATGAATCTAGGTCGTAGAAAAGATGACCTTGATAAAAGATTTGATAAAGCGCTCCACTTGAAGGCACCAACAAGAAAGTGCAGAAGGCACTTGATGATAGAAAGGCAGCTGCAAATACAAGCTGTAGTTCTATCACAGGGTAGAATTGTGTGTGTGTGTGTGTGTGTGTGTGTGTGTGTGTGTGTGTGTGTGTGTGTGTGTGTGTGTGTGTGTGTGTGTGTGTGTAAAGGCGTAAATAGCATATGAAGCACTGTACATTCAGCTTGAATGAAGCAGTCAGAGGAGCGCTGTACTTCTGCCCTTATGTTAAGTGTTGAAACTAGCAAGTCTGAAAATCATCAGGTGTGACAGCTATGATTATGTTAAAAGAAGGAGTTTGGCATTTCTGAGCTAAATATGTCTTTTAGGTTGTAATGTCATGCTGTCCGCGGGTCCCCGCAGACGTTTGATGAATGATTGCGTATTTAGTCATTTTGTAGAACCATCAGTCGACCCCAGAGGCTTGAGTGGAAATAACACGAGCATGTAAAACGTCTGTTAGAAATCCAGACAGCTCCATGTGTTAATGATTAAATGCTCCATTTTCTAAGAAGTTCTATAAATACTGGAAATGAAGAAGAAAAGAAAAAAAAAATCTGAACATTCTGCTCGCCAGCTAACATGTTCCATAAAACTCTTTCCTTCTGTGGCTTTTATGTGATTTCTCTCAGTATAACCATGCAACAAACATTCACCTCACACAGAATACCCATGTTTCTATTGCTGTAACATATTTAATCAGTAATGAAAGCAGTTCTACATCGTGAAACCTGGTGCAGTCGATACACACCGTCTGTTAACGTTTACAATAAAACATGTGGCTTTACGATAAAGCAGAAATAATTACAAGACGAAACAGGACTCTGGGTTTATCCGTGGTGGCTGGTGCTTTCTAAAAGAGGAGACGAACAGGTGCGTGTTATTGAAGTACATTCTGTATCTATGTGTGGTGTGTTTTTTTCTTATTAATTCTCAGTCATTCTTCATAGGTAAAAGGATCAAAGCTTTAACAAAAAAAAATAGACCAACATATTAGTAGCGCAGCAACCTAGCTACATTGCTTTGAATAAGGTTTGAGCTTTAACACTAGGCTTGATTGATTTGAACCACGTTCAGGAATGTTGTTATTAATCTCCATACTCCATACTTGTGTATTTTCACTCGTCAATACAGCAGGTGAAAAAAAAAAAAGTCGTCACGTTTTCATGCTACACCCAATATTATTGATACAGTGGTACCTTGGCAAACAAATTTAATCTGTTCTGTAGGCCAGTTCATAAGGTGAGATTTTGTATCATGAAATGCATTTTCCAACAGGAAATAATGTAAATGCAGATAATTCGTTCCAGTCACCCAAGAATATTACCAATTTACAACACTATAAATAATAATTTTTGTATATAAAAACAATCTAAACGTTTAGAAAAGACATGTAAATGCAGGAAAATATGAAATAAAAACACATTAAACTTTTCTTAATCTTAATTTATGATTCCTTTTAGGACCGGCTGCTGAAAAAACAAAACTAAAATTGGTTCCCTTCTCTTCTTGGGACCCATTGTGCTTCACTAAATATATATAATTTATTATTTTTTTTAATTGTAAACTTGCTTTGCTTGGCTTTCCACTGACTCAAAAATGTTGATTGGCTACCGGAATCAAAAAAAGTACACGCAACTGGGTCGGTCGCTAGTATGCCGGAAATGCTTCGCGTGCCGGAAATGCTTCGCGTGCCGAAGCAAATTCCTTGCAAAATTTTAGTTCTTAAGGCAAAAATTCCCAAGATGAGACATTTTGTATGCCGAGTTACCACTGTACTTTTGGAAAAAGATGTCACAAGCATTGATCTCGTTCGCCTTCCTAATTTATCAGCTACGGCTGTGTAGGTCAGAGAATGAGACTATATATATTTTTTGTGTATACTGTGTGTGTGTGTATATATATATATACACACACACACACACACACACATACATACATATATATATATACATATATACATACACACACATACACAGTACAGACCAAAAGTTTGGACACACCTTCTCATTCAAAGAGTTTTCTTTATTGTGTTCTTTATTGTGTTCTTTAGACCAAACGCGTCTCTTCTGCTTGTTGCCTGTCCTTAGCAGTGGTTTCCTAGCAGATATTCTACCATGAAGGCCTGATTCACACAGTCTCCTCTTAACAGTTGTTCTAGAGATGTGTCTGCTGCTAGAACTCTGTGTGGCATTGACCTGCTCTCTGATCTGAGCTGATTTCTGAGGCTGGTGACTCGGATGAACTTATCCTCTGCAGCAGAGGTGACTCTTGGTCTTCCTTTCCTGGGCCGGTCCGCATGTGAGCCAGTTTCTTTGTAGCGCTTGATGGTTTTTGTGACTGCACTTGGGGACACTTTCAAAGTTTTCCCAATTTTTCGGACTCACTGACCTTCATTTCTTAAAGTAATGATGGCCACTCGTTTTTCTTCACTTAGCTGCTTTTTTCTTGCCATAATACAAATTCAACCTCTTTGAATGAGAAGGCGTGTCCAAACTTTTGGTCTGTACTGTGTATATATATATATATATATATATATAATATATATATAAAGTGGGAGATTTATAATATCGTGATACTTTCAGAACTTGCAAAACAAATTGAATTGGCACTTAAGTATCATGATAATATTCTATCTGGAGTTCTCTCCATCCTTCCTAAACAACACATTCAGTTGCTCATTTAAAAATATATAACGACCGAGCACGCCTGGCCTCTTTACGGCTTTCTCAGTACTGCCAAATGTGTCGGATCAACCGCACACTACGAAAGGAGAAAACACGTAGGATGGAGACTAGTTGGGAAAAATAAACACCGTAGTGTTCCATTAAAGGTGCAAAATGTACACGTTGGTGCAAAGTGTGAAGAAACACAATGAGTAAATATTCATGGCTTCCAATGACCCCGATAAAACCATTTATAGTTCTCCATTCACCATTAGCAGAATGGCACTCACTATATTACTAAAGTGGCAGTAAGTGACCAATAAAACACATGAAAGCACTCTTGGTAAGCTTCCCCTGCTACTTTTGCACCCACACACTCCGTTTCGGTCTTCGCTTGGCTTATTAGACTCGGGTTAAATCTTTTAGAACAAATTTCTTGAGCATGCTGTTATAATAAAATGCCTGAAAAGGTAAGAGTATATGAACCACCATGGAAACAGAAACCCATCTCACATTAACATGACCAGAGTATACGAGTCAAGTGCTTCGCTAATACAAAAGACTGACGACTGATTTATGCCCTCCGTAACGCCACGGTTAAAAGATGGCTGAAAAGAGCGTGTCGGATTCAGTGTTCCACGCCTGATATGATTTATGGCAGCGTTCTAAGCCGCACTCTGATAAGGAGATTTATACTTCTGATTGGTTGATTAATTTTCCTATAACAGCGTCTCTGAGTGTAGAACAGGCTGTAACTCAGATCATGGGTTAATATTAATGCGCTCGTTCTGGCACGTTATAGTTTCTGTGGTAACAGCTCGTTTAGAGAGACTCGTCCGGAAGGCACTCCACTCCACTCGAGTGCAAATAACGAGTGGAATGAAAATGTGTGGCATATTTAACAAGTACAATCAGTGATATTTCGAAGCTTTCTATAAGGGATGGGAATCACCAGGGACAACCCGATCTGATATTATATATCTGTATTGTGATTCTATGAGCACAGTAAGTCCCCGACTTACAAACGAGTTCCGTTCCGGGACACGTTCGTAAGTTGGTTTTGTTCTTAGGTCTGATAAAGTGAGTCTACGATAAAGTATACGCCTTTGACGAGACAATACAATTTAAAGCATACCATTCCACTTGACTAAATCTCTGTCCCCTTTCCCAACACTACCATCATGTGGCTAAATACCGTAATCGTGCCTAAGGAAATTATTCTCATATTGAAAGGTCTCTGCGCCTTTAAATCGCGAGGGGAATCCAAAACAACATTTAGTCCCAGAGATGTTTTCCACCGTATTGGACTTTGAACTCTGAAATAAGGATTATTCAACATCAGGACAGTTTTACAGTACAGCTTTTTTCTATCATCGTGCTCCCAGACTGATTAATTGCAGGAGATGCTTGATGTTTATGAAAGGAAGACAATATTTCTACAATCTGATTAAAATCATTCTGTTTACATGGATGCTGATCTGATAAGATGTGAATTTACATGCTTGGAGCGTTTATTCATTCATTCTCCTTATCCTGTTCAGGGAAGCTTGAGGTGCGAGGCCACGGTGCTAAACATTACTTGAAAGATTTAATTAGGTTTTTTTTTTGCAAATATCTGCCAGAAATACACCAGATGATGAAATTTTTTCCCCAAAATCTCTTCCAAAATCCCCAAAATCCCACCATTTGCATTATGATTGGTTACAAGAATTGGTTCTCATCTATGATTGGTTAGATGTTTTACTTCGTGTGAAATGTGGGCCGATCAGTGCCCCATCCTCTACCAATGACTCAGGGGATAAAAGTGAAGCAGGTACAAAATTTCCTTTCTAGAAACTCACCTAGTTACTCTTACATGGGGAAAATGTGCACAGAAATAATCTATTTATTTCAACAAGCGAAACAATCAGATCTCTGGCTCTCATTCGGACTGAAAATTAATCCTCCTCGCGCAGGATCGAGTAAGAGTCTTCACACCGAGTTGTTCACGTTTATTCCGATTAGAGCATTATTCCCAATTATTAGTGGAATATTAGTGTCAGTGTAAACACATAAACTGTTCTGTAACAGTGTAAAAAAGGCTGGTAGGAAAACTGGTTATATCTTATGCTGCGTTCACATTACTGTCTGAAGTGGCTCTGTCTGAAGTGTTTTTTTTGCCCCTCATGTGACATGATTTTGTGACATGATTTTGTGATATGATTTTGTGATATGATTTTGTGATATGATTTTTTTTTTTAGTGCTGTCTGAACACATAAATCTGATGGTTTTCAGATGAGATATAAGCCACTTTCATACACGGTTCTACATTGTATATATAGTATATCCGATACGCAGTCATGCGACTTGAATGAAAGCGGGCGGATCGGAATTTATTTTTGCCTCCTTGCACGCGAAGGGCGCTCGCTGACGTCATCGGTCAGCACCAGCAGCATGGGGATTTTATAGCAGTGGGAAGACATCTAAAGCGATATATCTGGCTTTCTTCCTTCTCTTGGACGTCAGAAATCCCGGCGACTATACATCCTCCGGAGCAAAATCACAAGCAGATTTTTTTTGGTCCAAATCACATCCATCGTTTTAAACAAACGAGCCATCGCATGAAATCACTTTGCTCACGTTTTCTAGAGTAAAACGCATAAAGGTAGCAACGTGTCGTTTCAGAGGTCAGACATGTCCATGTTAATTAGATAAGTGTCACTTTTTTCAGTTATGAATGTGAACCGCCACGCCACACGAATCCGATCTGATTAAAATTTTTTATAAAAATTTGAGCAACGTGGCTTGTAATGCGAACGTAGCCTACAGCGACAACAGGATCAAACTTGTTTTCCCAACATTAAAAAAAAAGAAAAGAAAAGAACTGTACTCGACCTACAAGGTGATAAGTCGGCTTCACATGACAGGGCTGCGCCATGCTGCGGTATCGCTGATTATCTTCTATACCTGTACTCCCTCTTAAAGTGCTTCCCTCCATACTGACACTATATAGATGTCACACGCTACATCCGTGCGCGGCTTGTTCTGCGAAATGAGTCCCTTGAAAACTTGAAAAGCACACGTTTAAATCATTTAAAGACAAAGTCAAAAACAGATGGCGGTCCGATGGGTTTTTTTTTATATATTTTTTTTTTACATGAAACACACATTTGAATAATTGCACAAGATGTTTTCCTAACCAAATAATTTAACTCTTACTGCTGCTGAAACACTGAAAAACATCGATACTGAAGTCTATACAGTAGTTATCCTTTCTGTACGTTCCTCCTCCATTGCTGCTAGTCACGCAGCCAGGAAAAAATTTTTCTTTCTTTCTTTCCTTCCCCCTAAGCCCCTGGTGACATGTAGCTGGTTTGGCTTGTCACTCTGTGACTGAGTCAGGACCCTGCTGGTTGTATTCTACGCAGTGCTGCAGAATCACATGCTGCCTGACCTCTCCACCGTGGCAAAACGCCCGGCAGGGAAAGCAATCCTGTGTGTATGTATGTATGGATGTGTCTGAGTGTGAAAGAGTCTGTGTGTGTGTGTGTGTGTGTGTGTGTGTGTGTGTGTGTGTGTGTGTGTGTGTGTGTGTGTAAAGTGGAATCTGTTTCATGCTTCGCATACATAGCCGGAGAGTGTGAGAAGATGCTTCGGGATGGGGGGAGGGAGAAAAAAAATAGGGCTGTCTCAGCTTGGCGGGGCTCCAGCGTGGCAATTCGGTGTGCGTCTCTCTCTCTCTTTGGAGGGGATCTTTTCAGCATATAAATATCACATTACCACACAAGGAAACACAGACATCAGCTGGGCCTTTAACCTGAACTAACAAGGGCAGCCACCCTCCGCTAATCTTACCACTGGGTCTGAGGGAGACGGAAGCGTTCTGGATAGTCTGTACAGAACTGAGTGGACAATTAATTAATAAGAGGCGCCTTAATTGATCGTCAAAGTCGGAGGAATGAAAGTCCTTGGTTTGTGTCGTAAAACAGTTGTGTTGTCGTTCTTAAAAAAAAAAAATTTGGCATGATCGTCTAAAATATATCTACACTTGTTAGAACATGAACAGCTCTAAACAAGAATCAACACCGATCCTGAAAGCGTGGACGCTCACGATGTCGGCGAGACGCCGCGGTCCGGCAGCCCGCCCACTGTTAGTCGATACGGATCGATACAGCGCTCGGCTACAATCACGGGGAAATGACTCATTTCTATTTCTTTCTCTCCCCGATGCTGGCACAGAAAGAGCCGTGGTGACAGAAGAGCGGACGTGTCCGTAATCACCGTGACGCGGCAGGCTGCCGAACGACTTCGGACCGACATGAAGATATGAAGGCTCCATTCTAGCTTGGGATCAATACAATCAGCTGTGACTGAACGGGCACGCCGAGAGACGCCCGGATGAATGGCATTTGAATAGGAAAGAGGATGGGGAGGAGGGGAGAGCGGCGGCGGTGGTGGTGGTGGTGATATGGTTGGAGGACTGGATTATCTGCGGTTTGGCAGACAGGCAGCTTGTTTGCTTTGTGCTGGAGGGGTTGGACAGAAAACAATATCTCTTACTGCACTACATGTAGGGAGAAAGAAAAAAAAAAAGCTTGGCAGCGGTTAATAGTGTAATTTACTTAAATCGTGGCCTTGAGTGTGACATTTACATTTCGACACCTATTAGAAGATCGTGTTTGCTTTCTGAGGTACACGTGAACGATAGAAACGAACAAGCTGAGCCGTTTGATTTCGGTCCTCCTTGAAGGAAAAAAGAAAGAACGGGGCACAAGGACGGAGGACGAGAGGCTTTTTTCGGACTAATCCGCAGCATGGTGGAGCGGATCAATATCTTAGCGCTCGGTAATAAACGCGGCACGACTCTTAAAGTACCTCTAAACAGATGGGATATGGTGTGTGTGTGTTTAAACCATCCTGAAACCACCCCCACCCCTCCACCTTTTCCTTTCCCTCCCCTCCCCCCCTCCCTCCCTCCCTCCCTGAGGGGCTGCGGGCTGCTGGTCCCAGCTCAGCCGAGCTTTTCTTCTTTGAGTGGGTGGGGAAGAGAGCCTCTCATTCGCATTCGGGGTGGAGGACAGGATGGAGGGGATCCGTGCTCCTCGCAGGGGCTTTATTGGAGCCTTTATTTATGCCCTGGCTCCTCTGGCTCCATCCCCCCCCCCCCCCCCCACCTCAACCACCACCCACCACCCCCAACCTCCATCTCTCTCGCCATCAGCCCCCCTTTCAGACTGGATTTAAGGCCGGCCTCTGAGCTGCTTGTGCTCTAGCTACGGATGAAAAGGCGCGCGCGGTACCCCGTACCTCCACGCCGGCTTTTATGACTCTCAGTGGAGAAAAAGATAAGGGGGGGGGGGGAAGAAAAAAAAAGAAAAGAAAAACAAAAGCCAAGCACTGAACAAACAAGGCAAAACACAAGCAAAGAGCATTCCAGCTCAGATTCCAGCGTTATTACCAGAGCCAGACAGCAGGGCCCACGGGATGAAAAGCAGCTCAGTGAGGCATTTTTATCCAACCCGCGACCCCCCCCCCCCTCCTCCTCCTTCTTCCTCCTCCTCTGCCTGAAAGAACAAGTGTAGCCAGGGAGAAAAAAAAAAAGATAAAATCCAAGAAGCTCCTCTAATTCCTGTCATCGCATAATCACCCTCGGAGCGATAGAAAAAGCGAGCAATTAGGTTTCATCAGTGCTATTTATACATCAGCAGAAAATGAGTGTACATAATTTAGACAACAGTGTCTATGTCAATATCTCATTAAAGCTAATGTGACTAAGAGGTTGTGGGAATGCTGGCGGTCGCGCGCGCGCGCGCACACACACACACACACATATATAGATGTTTGCGCTGCCGATCTCGGGTAAAACAAACAGACGGACAAAAGGGTCGTTCTTGTGCTTGGACACGGAGATTGCACATCCAGCAAAAAAAAAAGGAAACAAAGACAACCTTGCGATTGATCGCTGGTGATTTCATCCGTGTGAAAAGAAAACTTCCCTTTCAATCGAACGCAGATGAATTTCCCCATCTCGCTCTGAGCACACCGACACGGAATCCATCTGGCATTACAACGCGAGCGTGCACCTTTCTGACCGGCAGCAGATGTAGCATCAAATTGTCTGCACAAGCCTCAATTTCAGCCCGAGAAGCTTTCCACAGCCGGAATACAAAGCCAGAGACATTTACTACAGATGAAAGGGGAAGACATTAGAGGCCTCGGAGCAGCGCTGGACTTCATTGATTTATAATTAATCAAGGACAAGCCTGGGTTGCCATTCTGCCCTGAGACATAATCTTCTGCTGCATAGCAGGAGCACTATACGCACAAGGAACCTCTGCTGAAAAACTTCTAAATCAGGGGGGAAAGAAAAAATAATAATAAATTAATAATAAAATAATAAAGTGAATGTAATGGGTTTGTGGTGAAATATTTCGATGGGTTTCTTCACCGTGACTGCAGTCAAAATGGCAGACGAGGTGTGTTTGAGACGACTGAGGAAATGGTGAATTGTGCCCTCTGCTGGCCAGACTTGGAATAATAATAATCATGATCACAAATAATAATAAAAATAAATAAATAAATAAATAAATACCCACATGAGACAACTGTGAAACCCTGAAGGAAACGCAAAAAACGAGCAGAGAATCGATATTATTTCCACACCTCGAGTCGGCATGTTTTAACCCGAGCGAGGGGTAAAATAAAGAGAGATGGATAGACGGAGAGGGATAGAGACAGAGAGGGCTGATTCTGATGCCAAGCACAGGCATCGCGGCAGCAATTACACCTCCATTTCACAGAGGGGGAGCAGGAAATGAGGCAGGAAGTCCGCTGCAGGCTACACGAAGGGAGACAGCAGGGAGAGAGCTCAGGCGCGGCTGAAGGGACGCTCGTGTTCGTTCGTGTGCTGCTTCATATGAGCACGCATACTACTCAGGTTTAAAGCTTTGACCTTTCAAGAGAGGTATATTTGATAGATAGATAGATAGATAGATAGATAGATAGATAGATAGAGAGAGAGGGGTAGTGTGATGGATGGAGATGGCGATGGAGATAATCAGAGAGCGCTAGATAGGCAGGGAAATGGAGCGAAAGTGAGATAGACAGACGGACGTGTCAATAAAAGAGAGTCATAGCAACAGAGATAGAGAGAGAGAGAGAGAGAGAGAGAGAGAAAGAGAGAGAGCGAGCAAGAGCGAGAGCTGTAACCCAAATAAGCAATAGATAGATACAAGGAGAGGAGGAGAGCGATAGACAGACGGGAAGACAGATCGAGAGACAGCACAAACGCTAAAGATACACAAATAGAGACACAGAGACAGAGAGCAAAAGAAATTGATAGTGATGGCAGGTAGTAAGAGAGAGCAATAGTGTGATGGAGAGATAACGGAGAGCGATACGCAGACAGACAGACACACTGTGCAGTGCAGAGTAACAGACTGACTATATACAGAGATAGACAGAGAGATTGTGAGGTAAATATACAGAGTAATAAACAGAGAGTGACAGACGAATAAACAAATATGCAGATAGGGGAACAGTAACAGAAAGGAGAGCAACAGACAGACAAAAGATATATGAGAACAATAAACAGACTGATAGATAGATAGATAGATAGATAGATAGATAGATAGATAGGAAAGTGGGGCAGCGACAGACAGACAGTGAGAGCAACAGGCAGAGACAGATGAAAGCAATAAACAGACAGAGAGAGCAATTAAGGTAGCACATAATGCAAATCACAAAAGACAGAAAGACAGACAGATGGACAGGTAGACAGACAGATGAAAGCAAAAAGACAGATAAAAAGCTAGACAGACTGAGTGATTGATAGATAGATAAAAAAATGGGACAGAGACAGACAGTGGAGAGCAACAGACAGATAGACAGACAGACAGACTCCATATAAACAATATTGCCAGACTGACTCCAACTGTTTGTTTTTTTTGCTGTTTTTTAAACTTTTATTTATTTTTTTATTTGATATAAAGCATGTTCACATTGGAGGTGGTGAAATGTTGCGGTTCCTCTAGAACACTATAGGTGGCGCTCTAGACTATTCACAACCTGACAGTCAGCACAGCTTACTGTGTAATATGATTTGTAAAGAAAGCTCCCCCAAGGGAGTACCATAATAACAGACAGACAGACAGACAGATAGACATAATACAAATAACGGAGAGCAATCGGCGGACAGAGACAGATAGGACAGACAGAGGGAGAGTACGAGAGAGATCTATGGGCAGTTAAACAGATGTTGGAAGAGCAATAGGTAAATAAAAGGATGGACAAATATATTCACACATTTTCTTTAATGCTTATCCTATACTGGAGACTCCGGACATTAGATGGAGTACACTTTGGACAGAAAACATAAATGACACACACACACACACTGACACACACACACTGACCTGCTCCCTGAACTGCTCCTGTGAGAGGCAGTCGGTCATGTTGACGCAGCCGAGCAGGCAGCCTGTAGGATAGTCTTTAGGAACCTGCAGATCTGTGGAATTGAGTGGAAGAGTTTACTGAGCAAGACGTTTAAGTTTAGTGCATCACTAACAAATGCGAGCAATTAAAAGTCGGACTGTACACAACCTGACTCAGGCTTACGATCTATAACCCTTAGCGATGTTGTGCGGTGTTACCGTATGCACTTAAAGTGTGAGCTCATCATCGTGCTGCCCTCCATTAAATACATTCACACCTTACGTATGAGCAGAGTGACGACGCACCTCGCTTATAGATCTGACGATACGTGGCCTCCACCTGGGCGATCTCCTGAGGCGTGGGTTTTTTGGCTGCAGTGGCGATCCACAGGCGTCCTCTGTGCGAGGTGTACCACGTCCTGCCCTCCACTCTGCACATCACACCACAAGAAACACCGCAGCTTCAAACACCAGTGAAAATAATAACCATAACACAAGGAAGATTCTGGAGTTGGATGCAGACTTCCTGCACTCCAGGATTCAGTCAAGGATTCATGACTCAGGTGTAGTCTGAGTGCCAAATGGCCTCAATTATTTTTTATATCATTTCCTTACAATGAAAACAATTCTGAATGAACAAGAGGATTTAGACATGAGACGTTTCAAATGATCCGATTGTTCAGGAAATAAAGATGTTTTCTTAAAAGTGACACGATTGCTTTCTAGGGAAGAATTACAGCATTAGCACACTTCATCAGTAGCTGAGTTAATGTTCGTTAATTTACTGCTCTATCTTGCCCCCTAGTGGAATAACTGAGACTAGCATTTCTTTACAAATCTTTCAATTCAGTTACAGACCAAGAGGCGATTTTAATTTAGAAACAAGCTCTAGATTAAATTGTAAAGCCGGAAACTTGACACTACTTCAAAAAAATTAATAAATTAAAAAAAAAAAATTCATGTCAACAGAGAGGTTTACTAAGAAGGAGCAAGTTTCATATCAAACTCTCTGCTTGTTTCTTCACACAAATGAAGAACAGAATGGATAGACAGCGAGTCGGATTTAGGTCAATCCCAAAACGCTGAGTGTTGATATTCTACTGTACATCATGGAGGATAGTTATAATTTCGACTTTTTTTATTTTTTCTTTTGGTTAGAAGCTTTTATCCAAAGTGGATTACAAAGAATCCAATCTAAACACGCAGCTTTAGAGAGAATCGACATTGGTCTTTAAACATCTGTTGAGAAACAAAATAGTTGAAAAAAGGAAGGACAAACAGAGGGATTGTACAAAGTTGCTGAGCTGAAACTGTGGTTATTTTTCAGAAATATATCTGGAAATCTATTTCAAAATACTTAACTTGTAATATCAGCCTTTGCCCCACACAATAATAATAATAATAATAATAATAATAATTATTATTATTATTATTACTATTATTATTATTATTGTGACCAATCAGATTCAAGCATTCAAATGATTGACTTTCAGCAAGTCCTGATGGTTAATGACCTCTTTATGCCGCAGATGAGAAGCGAGGCCCAGGGCTGGTGCATGCTGAGACACCAGCCGCCGTCTGCCATTTCCTGCAACTCGCGGTCCTGAATCCTCAGTCTAGAGCGCTCTTCTTTCTGCTCGCTGCCCTGCGACTTAGACCTGCGGGAAGCGTCGTTGCCACCTACGTCCACCCACTGTACCACACATGCGCACGCACATAAAAAACAACAGGAATGTAAATGATCCATCATTAATTAATTAACTGCCATTTATAATTTAACAAATCAAAAGTTTATTGTCTTGCATAATATTTCTCTGTAGCTCATAGACTAGTACTTATAGTACACCACTAGAGGGCACTTTTGCGATTCAGTTAGTGTTCCGTTCCAGACATTGAGTGATATATGAACAAATTCTCTTATTTTTGAAGACATTCACGATTTTTTTCATAGTCTGTTTGTAATGGTTCATTTTTGGGATTCACCTAAAGGTTTTCTTATTTTTGCTCTTCTTTTAGGTAAAAGAAAATTTTATGAGTGGTCGAGACCACTCTTGCATCAGATCAGATCACAAAATTTTTATTCTTTTAATGTTTTTATAGAAATTATAACAATTGAATGATTAAATTTTGCTGTTGAAGAGATACTATTGGTCAACTGATCCTAATTAAGATTATAAAACCCTTCGGATGCTTGCGTGCATTCTGCTTCTGAATGACAGACTGCGGATAAATGCTTTGGCCATTACAGAGAGTGCAGTTTTAAAGATTGCGCAGGTTTGATGAGATGGATGAGTGGATGCTACGAGCCACGAGCACTCTGAAACACGCAATTATGAAAACCACTATCTAGGTCAAGTGGTACGAACACACGACTTAAATAAAAATCCCAACATGGATAATGAGGGTTATGCCCTCACTCCACGTGCCGTCAAACCATATCCTTCATACCTTCATGGCATCTCTTTAATTCTTTTACCTGAGTTGCATTTTCATAATATGCACCTGCCCTTATATGGTGGTAAAGGAGTGTTACTTATGCTAATTACATACAACGCCTATACTACTACTATAGACTTGGTTAGTTTATTTATATAATTTTCTCCTTTTTTTGTTGCAAATTAAATCTGCTTCATGATCTGATCTAATTTGTATTCCACTGACAAAAATTTAATAAAATTATGTACCAGGTGAAATAAAAATAGTGTACCTTTTGAGCATTGATATGTCTCTTATTTAAATTTCCAAAAAAAAAAAAAAAAAAAAAACCCTGAAATTTGCAACCCTAATACCAAACATTATTTGTATATTCAGGTTCCATAAAAAATATGCTCGAGGCCCGGAATATAAACTAACACTTGCTGAAGAAGTGTTTCCCCTCAGGAGCGCATAAAGCTAATCAGATTTGAAAAGGCACTGGGTAAATATTCTGCTCGATTTGAGACGCCACTCACCTGAGGCGCAGCCTGCTGAAGATTCGGGTTGACGAGCTCCCTGAGGCATCGCCGGCCAGCTGGAGCTGAGCTCTTCGGGGTTTGGACGAGTGTCCCGCTGTTGATGGCCTTGACGGTCTCGTCGTACCTAAAGCAGTCAGGCATAAACCTCGGTTCATCAATCAGGTTAGCGGCAGATCCCTGCTCGACCGCGCTTCTTTCAACGGTTCCACTTGGCTAATTGTGATACTATAAACATTCCTGACTCGTAAACATTTTACAAGGTACGCATTAAAGCGGATGATGTATTTAAAAAATAATAATAATAATAATAAATAAATCAAACTGCCTTTTTACAAGGCACATCATATTACAGATAATATGAAAATTATGCAAATGTTTTATAAGATACAGTTTAATTTTATAAGGGGCATCGTAAGCGCTTTGCTTAAGCACATTTTATTTATAAAAATAATCCCATAGTATCATGACTTCAATTTAACTACATTAAAAGCTTTGCGTTCATTTTAGCCGTCAGAGACAAAACCTGAGAGAAGGATTCAGCTGCAGTCATATGATCTGTGATGGTTTTGTTTGTTAATATTATTATTAATATTTTTCTACATATTTTTTCCTTATTTTCTCCCTAATTTAGGACAGGTAGTCCTCGACTTACGAGCGCGTTCCGTTCCAGGAGCATGTTCGTAAGTCGGATTTGTTCTCAAGTCAGACAAAATGAGTCTTGTACGCCTTTGACATGAATATACAATGTAAAGCATACCAATACACTTGACTAAATCTGTCCCCTTTCCCCACACTGCCACCATGTGGTCAAGAACCCATAATCGCGCCTAAGGAAATTAATCTCACACATCGAGACATCCACGGTGTTGTCTCTGTGCCTTTAAATCACCAGGGGAATCCCGAACACCACTTTGTCTCAGAGCCGTTTTTAACTGTATTGGACAAAACTCTGCTTTGTTGAGGATTTTCCTAAATTAGGATTATACACCATCAGGACAGCTTTACAGGACAGCCATTCCTGCACCCCCCACCCGCACAAACTGGACATTTTATACATCATTCACTTACATACTGAAAATATTGTATATAATTGTAAATATTGGTATCTGGTGCACTGCAGTGTCTATTTTTTGTACAATACACGTGAGCTACTAGTGTGATTAGTTCATATCTACAAATGTTTGTAGAACCTTGGTCCGTTTGTGTCTGAGGAAATTTGTAACTTGAACGTTCATAAATCGTGGGGGCTCTCACTGTAGTAGCCAATTCCCACCAGTAATTAGGACAATCCCACATCAAGGCTACAACTACCAATCAAGGAAGGACAGAAGATTACCACTTGTTTCCTCCGACACCAATCAACCGCACTTGCTTGTGAAGTGTCTACCAAACAAGTTCCTGTCTATTAGAGATGGGGGAATTTTTTTCCTTTTGTGTGGTAATTCACTTATCGCCACACTGACGCCAAAATAGATTTTTTAAAACCATATAATAGAGATGAACCAGAAATGGCTGGTTTTCAGTTTGATTGGCCGTGACCGATGATCAACCAAACATGATTCTGTACCGAGCGCAGAAGGTTCCATGTGACACAACAAACGCATTTACTGTATGGCGTTACATTATTAAAAATTGTTCGCCTCCGATAAAAGCATCCAATCTGCCTTTTTCTCCAAACTCTGATCAAATGAAACCTAATTTTAAACCTACTCATTACACACACTTACAGTCTCCAAACACCGCGAACAATCATGTACAATAGAAGGCTTGCGTGAGAAGACACGGCCACTCGACCCGCGCAC
Source organism: Clarias macrocephalus (assembly GCA_011419295.1). Taxonomy (NCBI): domain Eukaryota; kingdom Metazoa; phylum Chordata; class Actinopteri; order Siluriformes; family Clariidae; genus Clarias; species Clarias macrocephalus. The sequence goes on from JAAGKR010002407.1 coordinate 78,574, forward strand.
TTACTTTTGAGTTTTGAGGCATTAGAGGCAGTAAAACATTATGTTTTGATCCCTTGTAGTACAAGTGAATTATTTGGCTAGTTAGAATTATTATTAAAAATAATAAGCAGAAGACAGAGATACGCGCTGCTCAGTTAAACGTTAAATTTTTGTATATGAGGTTTGATTGTATTGTGTAAATGCTGCGCTTGGCTTTTAAGTGAGAAAACAAATGTGATAAGGAACGGGCTACATTTAATTACTTGTTAAACTTGTACTTGTAATAAAATCGGGTAAAAATGTTATACCGAATTGGGATGTTTATAAAATCACAATATTTATAGAATCACAATTTTAAGCGAATCAGCACCCAAAAATCATGATCGGGAGGTGACTGGCGATTCCCATGCCTCCTGTGAACCCTAGCACATCAATACTCTTTAACACAACACCCTTTATCACATCTGAACCAGATAGCCTAGATGCATCTTTTTTTTATCACGTCACGATTACAGAAAACTACAGAAAGTCCTTACTCGTTGTAGTACTGAGTCAGGTTCTCTCCTTCCTCCAGAACTCGTCTACCGGCAAAGTCAAGCGTGATCTTGCGATCTTTCCGGGAGGCATGACGAAGTTCCCGAAGCTCCTCCTCCCGTTTGCGCAGTTTTTCGCGCTCCACTGGAGACAGCCACTGGTTGGAGTCGGTGGCGAAATAATCGGACTCGTCGTCCAGCACCTGAGTTCGGCGGACACTGAGAAAGTGCATGACAGAAAGGACATTAAGCAGAGTGGAGGAAATGTTCTAAACATCAGCAAAAAAACGAACAAACAAATAAATAAATAAAGTCAACGTGCATTTCCGTTAACGAGATCCTGACTGATCTACTGACCGGAGGAAATTGTGGTCTTAAGCCATTATATGGAAAAGCGACATTAAAGTTACAATGTTTTGAATATGTAACATTTTTGTGTTTTATTGCTACAGTAAACAATTGACAGTAAAGCAAGACAAAATGCTGGACTGATCTGTTCTATCAACACAAAAACTTTTCCACTTTGGATTTGTTCAAAAACAAACAGAGCAGGGACAGAATGTGGGGTGAGGTAAGTGTACCTGTTCTTGTCAAACTCCAGCAGTTTATCCTTGTGCTGAATGGCTTTCTCCAAACCCGCCTTCATCCTGGCCTCGTGGTGCGGCAGGTAGTCTTTATCTCCTTCTGATACCATGTGATCTGTCGCGTAACAACATACACACACAGCCTCGCTGGTTAATGTCCAATGTGAGTCAGAGACATGACTACTCTTCTTATTTATTCATCATAATTATATTATATTACTATATTTTGATCACTCACCTCCCATGAGTTTCTTACGGAGTTTCTGACTTTTGTTCGAGTCCCTCTGCAAAATCTCTTGCTCTTCTGGGGTACACACCTGAATTTCACAATTCTGATTATTTTTTTTTTTTTGTGTAACTGTATATAAAAAATAGAAACAAAAAGCACCCAATACCCCAATGGTGCTTACTGTACGTACATACTGTATGACACTCAGCTTTGTGTAATATCAAACTTGAGAGTAAATTTTCCTGACCGTCAATATTTGCTTTTTGACCTTTTGAATTTCAAGCGACCATAATTTTGAGATACATCAGGCCCTGCAGCTGTTATTAACGATATAACAGTTCGTTCTGGTCCTTTAAGTAGATTTGTCACACCGCTCATTTGTATTCGATGAGCAAGTTTCAACTTCTGACTTTGAAACGGTCAGTACAGTAAAGTTAGCAACATCTTTAGTAGACATGTCAAGTGAAACGTTTCAGGAAGATAACTAGGGAATTATAAAGCGCAATAGATGAAGATGAAAAGGAATAAGGGATAATACAATATGACAAAGGATAATTATTAAATATATACAATGTGCGCGTATATTGTATATATAGGCCTATAAATTCTGGGGGAAAAAAAATATGTTTTTAGCATTTACAGCCTTTCCTGCAGCTACCTGCAGCTGCTGCATGTTTGCGGGTCTTTATGAATTCAATCTTGTGAAAAACAAGCTTTATTGAGTTTAGAGCAAGTGATTGATTTGGCCAGTGAAGAATATCCCATTTCTTTGCCTTGGGTAGCTTGGATTGTATGTTCTGGGTCGTTATCCCGCTGCACTATGAAGCGGCATCTCATCAGCTTTGCAGCATTTGTCTGAATCTGTGCCTGGTACAGAGCCCCATACACTTCAGAATTCCTGCCTCCACCATGTTTGACAGATGATGTGGTATGCTCTGGATCATGATCCGTTCAGTTTTTTCTCTTCCCATCATTCCAATACACGCTAATTTTGGTTTCATCAGTCTAAAGAACCTGGCAAAGTGTTTCTGGCAGAGTCTAATCGGGTCTTTCTGTTCTTGAGTATTACAAGTGCTTTGCACATTGTCGTGAAGCGTCTGTATTTATTTCATGAAGCCCTGTTCTTGACTTGGCTAAATGTTGTGAAAGGGTTCTTCTTCACCATGGACCAGTTACTGTCCATGGCCTTCCACGAATTATGCCGTTGCTGAGCTTGCCAGTTAATTCCTTTTTTTTTTAAAGAATGTTCCAACCGTTGTATTGACCGCTCCCAATGTTTTTGCCATCTCTCTGATGGGTTTATTTTTATAATTTTTTTTTTGCACTTGCATAGACAACTCATGATGTGAGTTCAAATGAACGGTGTTGCCAAATGCAAATGTAACACTCAGAACCACCTTCAGAACATTTTATTTGCGTCATTAGCCATGGCGTAACAAGGGAACAGGCCACACATGGCCATGCAATGTCAGCCATTTGTTCCATTATTTATGAACCCCTAAATTAAGTAAGGTTTCTTCTTCTCAAGGTTTCTTCCTACACCCATCTCAGGGAGTTTTCCCTTCAGCACCGTCGGCCTCGGCTTCCTCATCAGGGGCCATCTGATCATTTTGATTCATACACATTTTTCACATTTCATACATATTTCTGTCATATTCTTTTGATTCTGTTTAGCTGCTTTAACAATGACCATTGTTAAAAGCGCTATAAAGAAAAAAAAACACTATATTGAACTGTATTGTAGATGTATGAACTTGTCTTGAATTCCTAAATGGTTCATGCCACACTTTTGTCAAATGCCTTGAATTAAAGTCTGAAAGTCTTGACTTCGCTTACAACTTGAGCTTTTTTTTTTTTTTTTTCAGAATTCAGTGCGGTGGTGTACAGAGAGCAAATGTCAAAATATATTTTTGTTTCAAAATGTACAGTCCTGACTGTATGTTAGTTTTAAAAATAAATTCATTTTTAAGATAACCCCTACTGACCTGTAATTAAAAATTTGATTTACAGATTTGTAATGAGCCTTCGATCTCATCTGGAAATTAAAAACCAAATTCCACAGTACTTTTTTGCTACAAGAATCATACGTTCATAAAAAGTATTTAAATGTGTTTTTATCATCCAAAAAAAAAAAAACATAAATATCCTGAGAGTAAACTATGGTAGAACAGTAAACGCTGGTACAACAGTAATTGGTTTAGTGAGGAGAGCCAGTGAGTGAGTGAAGGCTATTAACAGGGCTGCACAATTGATTTGAGTTAAATACCAGTTGCATTGCAATGGATTTTGGCTTCCTCAATTAAACACAATTGACTGTGGTATTAGTCAGCTTAGCTAAGTGCAGCTAATAGACTTTCTCTTGGTTGGTTTAGGAAAGCTGGTGCCGGATTACACTCTGTCTCACACAATATCATTGTTTCTACCTCAGAGTTTGCCTTTTATCTTCTAAAGTTGCATTTAGTGGATCTGTATAGCGCTTTGGTCGCGCTTATATTGAGTATATATTCCTTTGAAGCCTACTGAGGTCCCACTGGACGATAATTTACTGGTGGCTCTCTATAACTGGGGGTTCCCCAGTAGATAACCAGGTCTTGTGGTACAAGTTTAATGCCAGATTCACTTACTGACGCAAACCTCTCCAATTTATCCGTGCTTGGAACCGCCACTTGGTGTGCACTGATTTGGCTCAGGTTGATTCTTGGGCTGGGAATCAAACCTAGGCAGCGGTGGCGAGAGTGCCACTTGCTAGCCACTATTCCCACAGGACACCACCTGTCAGTAATTGACTAATGATTCAAAGTTGTTAGTTGTTGTTAAAGTGATTAGATTTTCCACTTATTTTTCTATTAGATTTGTTTGTCGATGTATCTCACGGAGCTCGATCAGATTGGGTTCTTGGGAGTTTGGAGGCCGGGTGATCAGCCGTGGCCTGCTGGGCCCATGCGCTGTGGTGCACTGAGTGATGCCCTTCTATTGTTTTGTTGTTTTTTTTCAGTTTTTTGTGCTGCTTTGGCTTTTCTGCGGGATAGAAGCGGAAGGGCTAGCCTTTTGTCCCTGCGGGCATGGGTGGGCCTTGGGTGCCCATGATTCTGTCACTCATACATTTGTTTGTTTATAACTGCTGGTTACCAATCATTGGTCATACTGTTTTGGCTGATTGATGTATTTAGATTCTTTACATGTGGTATTATTAAATATTCAAATATATATATATATTTATTTATTAGTATTTTTTTAATATGTCTTATTGATGCTATTTTTCCCCCAGTGTAAGTTCCCTGAGATCTTTTACAGCTACACAAAGATCCGGCGCGTGTCGATACGTACCAGACTGCCGCAAAAGAAACACGGACCGGAGCCTTCCTGCTCACACACGATCCGGCCACAGGTCAGGCAGTTGTTAATCAGTTTGTGTCTCTGAGCCAAGCAGTCGCAGGTACTGCGTCCGGGCAGCAGGATAGCGAGTCTGTCCTGACCTTCTTTGGCGTACAAGTTCACAAACTTGTTCTTCTTCTTAGTGGAGGAAGAACTGCTGCTGTTCTCTTGCGCCTACACAAAATAAATAAAATCATAAATAGCGCCTTCGTGTCTGAGGCCGAAAAAAAAAGCAGCGTTAAAAGTCACGACACACACCTTCACCAGATCGATGGGAGTTTTTACAACCTCCGGCTCGGGCTCAGCCTGACTGATGGAAACCACCTCCTGTTTGTTGCGACCTTTACGTTTTTTCTTCTGAGTGTCTTTTGTTGCATCTGAACCCTCTGTAGAGACAGTGCGTTTAACAAACGGACAAAAATAAATAAATAAATAAATAAATAAATAAATAAAATGGTTTATCAAAGAACAAAATAAAAGAGAGCAGTCGTCTCACTCACCAGTTCTCCTGAGGATCAGGTCCGGCTCTCTGTCCTGCTGCTTCTGACAGCGTCGCCATCTCTGCAGCAGCTCGTCAAGAAACTCCTTCTTCTTCCCCTCAGTTCCCTGCAGAAGATCACCGACATACTCCTCAATCTCATCCACGTTACTGATGGACAGGATGTATCTGTAACACACCAAATAGCCAACAGGCAGTTATTCAAACTGATTAACATGCGGAGAAGAAGAACTGAATTTTAAAAACATTTTATTTAAAGTTATTTAAGATTCATTGTGAGCATTTTGTTCTAAAACTTAAGGTACAAGTAATAGCTGTACTAAATAAATGTAATAAAAAAGCCTTTAAAATATTAATTAATTAAAATTTTTAATTAATAGTTAGATTGTGACGATTTTGTTTCTTTGACTTGGATATATACCCATTTTTGTTTTTTGGCCCTCAATGTAGTTTAGCAGCTGACTTTTTTTCTTTTGTTTTCTGAGTATATTTTACCCCCAAGATAAAAGACTGCATTGAAATAAACTTGTTGAAATCAGTAAATAAAGCTATTAAAAAAGTAAAAAGTGGTTGGAGACTGTAGCACACTGCAAAGGCATAAAAGATGGTCCCTTTCTACGCACAAACAGGACCTTTTTTTTGTTAATTGGTGATTTTTAAAGTTTAACACATTGTAACCAATCTTTTTTTTACAAGTCTGACAGCTAGTTGCTTACAGCTGACAGGTGAAGCTAATGACGCTAAGCTGGTTTCCTGTGTAAGATCAGCTAAGCTAAGCTAGCATTTCACCAAATAGCTACTCACTGAACACTGTCATCACTGGCTATGTAACAGAGACAGAGAGACAAGCAGACAGAGATGCAGCGGCAGAAAGAGTCAGAGAAACAAGCACACAATGAATAGTGCAGAGACATGGGAGGGGGGGGGGATAAATAAATAGTCAGAGACATATGGATGCAGAGGCAGACAGTTAAGGGGGAAACAGTGTGAGGGAGAGAGAGGTATGCAGAGAGAGAGAGACAGACATGTAAACTGTGAGAGCGACAGATAGAGACAGAGTCAGAGAGACAAACAGAAAAGTACACCTGAAAAGATGTACAGATGAAATGACAAACTGAGAGACAGGCCAATGGAGACTGAGAGGCAGACAGAGAGACATAAGCATACAGAGGTAGACGAAGACAAAAACAGAAAGACAAACAGAGAGACAGAGGTAGACAGAGACAAAAAGTGAGAGAGAGAGACAAACAGAGAGCCAAAGGTAGACAGAGACAAAAAGTGAGAGAGAGAGGACTAACAGAGAGACAGAGGTAGACAGAGACAAACAGAGAGACAGAGGTAGACAAAGACAAAAAGTGAGAGAGAGAGAGAGAGAGACAAACAGAGAGACAGAGGTAGACAAAGACAAAAAGTGAGAGAGAGACAAACAGAGAGACAGAGGTAGACAGAGACAAAAAGTGAGAGAGAGAGAGACAAACAGAGAGACAGAGGTAGAGACACACACACACACACACACACACACACACACACACACACACACACACACACACACACACACACACACACAGGCACTGACCTGATCCACAACCATAACACACCTTCCTTCACTATAACTCTGCTAGTTATAACATATATAACACTCGTGTCATTTCTTTTTACTACCAAAACAACTAGCTAACAACACACTATAACCAGAAGACCACAAACACACGTTTACACCTCTCTCTCTCTCTCTCTCACACACACACACACACACACACACACACACACACACACACACTAACCTGACAGCTAGCTACAGCTAACAGGTGAAGCTAACGATGCTAAGCCGGTTCCTGTGTTAAGAGCAGCTAAGCTAAGCTTCGCTAGCATGTCAGTGTAGAGCTACTCACTGGACGATATCATCACTGGCCTCCAGACCGAACTGTGTGTGTAACTCCTCCACACACCAGCGGTGCAGAGACTCCGACATCACCGGGCCTTCTGTACACAACTCACGGCGCGAGCTAACAGCTTCAACAGTGCGTGACGTATGACTCCGGAGCTCGTGCACGAGCAGAGGGGGCGGTATCCCTGAGTGTGACGTCACCGATCAACATCCTGTCTACAGCCCTAGTGATGTGCGTTTGCATCATGGACTTTTAAAACCATTATATCTAACAGTCAAAACTTTGGACACACCTTCTAATTACATGGTCTTTCCTGATTTTTAGTTTTTTTACATTCTCTCTCTCTCTTTATTTATATATATATCCAAAATATGCAGTCTTCTCCTTTAAAAGAAGCAGATGTATCGGCTACTTATGCTCTGTAAATCCTTCATAACGCCTCTAATCTGAGGTGCTGGTTGTTAATTGGTGATTTCTGAGGCTGGTAACTCTAAATGAACTTCTCCTCTGCAGCAGAGTTTAGTTTTGGTCTTGCTTCCCTGGGATGGTCTTCGTGAGAGACATGGTGCTTGATGGGTTTTGTAAATGAACTTGACAATTCTATTCTTGCAAGAACTATTACAGAACAACTGACCCTCGTGTCTTAAAACAACAATTGACTGTTGTTGTTGGTTTGGGATGAGTTGGATCAGACAGTGAAGGAAAAGCAGACAAAAAGTATGCAAGACTTGAAGGAGGGAACTTTTTCTAGATTGTTGGAAAACCAATCCGGGTGACTACGTTATGAGGATGCCTGAGAGAATGCCAAGAGTGTGCAAAAGCTGCCGTCAATGCAGAGGGTGGCTACTTTAAACAATTCCAATTATAAAAGATATTCTGGGTTATTTAACACATTTTTGTTGATGACATAAGTCCATATTTGTTCTGTCCACTGAATAAAAAGCTGTGTCCAGACTTTTGACTGGTACCACCCCTGACTATAAAGAACCTTGCGAGAACCTCTTCGCTACACAACACTTGCTCACTAGATGTCAGCTCTTAAATTAAACTTCCTAAAATTAATCTTTTGGTGAAACTATTGGCTGGAAGACACCTACCTGTGGTTTCATCTAGCCCTCACTAACACTCAGCAGCTAGCTAGTTGAGATAGACTGACTGATTTCAGTCACCGGAGGCATAAACAGTCAGTGAGGGCAAAACTGTGATTTCTGGAAAAGAGAAACATTCTTTACTCATTATTGCATTATCTAATCTAAGGTTGGGAAAAAAGGTACTAAGTAATAATTCATTACGCTGTAAACCCTAATGCTCAAAGTAATTTATCATATTGAGTACTGTTAACTTAAATAATTACAATTAGTTCAAATTAATAAGCCTTGATGAGTATTTAGAACTTTTTTGATATTTATAAGTTTGTAGAAATGACACTTTTCAAATTAGCTGAACAAGTTTGATATTTTAAGTCACAGTAACGGTCTTCCTAAAGTTCCACCAACTTAAAATCTTTCAGCCAAGCGGTTTTGCGTCTGACATCATCAATGCACACTTAAACTGCCCACATTGAATTGTTTTGATCAAGATGGCGGTTTGGTCAGTCTTCGCATGATGCTATAAGTATAATCCACAAATCTGAGGACCCTAAAGTTGATGTTTTCATTATAACACAACATATTATGCTCAGTATTACAGTATGTAGCTTCCCTTGTGCCACCTGGGCAGATCATGTGATTGTCGACAGTTTGGTGCTATCCTATTTATAGGATGTTACTGCAATTAATGTTGCATCTTATGCTGCAACTCATGTTAGATTTAATATAAAGTGAACCACACCATTACATTACCTCTTCAATCTTTTTCAACAAAAAACTAATCCAAATTTCATCAAGAAATAGCCTAAAATGTCACACAAAACATTGTGCCCAGTATTGCATAGGTGCCACTTGTTCCACCGGGGTGGCTCTGGCTCCTCTGGGCATGATTCCACAAGACCACTGAGGGTGTGTTGTGGTGTCTGACATCAGGACGTTAGCGGTGCCTCCCTTTCGCTTGGGATTTGTGTGGCAAAGATTGAAGACGTAATGTAATGGTGTCCTGTCTGCTGATCCTGCTCTAATTATAGAAAAAAACATTCAAAGGAACAGAATAGTCCCATTCACACATTGTTCAAGGTTGGAATATTGCATCTGCATCACACCTCACTGTTAATAGAAGTGGATTCGAGGTGCTAACCACAATGCCACCTTGCCACCTAATAATTAAAAAAAAACAATGACAAGCAAATATGGAATTAGGCTGAGGTCTGAGGTAAAGAGTGGAGTACAGTGGAAGTAAGTTAAAACTAGCCATTTGGTGATGCTTATCATCAGTAATAATTATGTTTTTTTCTCTCATAAATAAATGATTATAACATTACAAATATGTCACATTGACTTATAACTAAACAGTCTACCAAACTGCAGACAATAAATATGTCGCGCTGGCCAGAGAGTACATGACTTCTTTTAAACATTATTTTTCAGATTTTCATAGTAATTTGTCAGTTACATATTGAACCTAGTCATAGTCTGAGATTTACACTGCCTTTAATCTCAGTATTCATTTGTTTTTACTAACTGGTCAGTGTGGTTGGGAATCCAGAGGCTGTCCTGGGAATAATGGGACCTTAAAATACAGCCTGAATGAATTGAATTGCCAGTCCATCACAGGCACCATACACACACACAGGTTCACACCTACAAATGATGAGCACACTGATCTGTTTTTGGGATGTGTTAGAAAACTGGAAAACAGGCACGAAACTCACACAGACAGGGGGATGCTGAGACAGGTATGTGTCTTTTGTCCATGATTCAACCCTTCCTTTCTGCCCTGTGATTCATCATGATCCTGAATTGTGTAAGCTGTTACAGACAAAGAATATATCAATAAATTGTTATATGCACAGTTATAGTGCATCTTAAATAAAAATCTTTATAATAAAATCCACGATTTATTATCACAGTCAGTCACCAGATGGCATAGTGGGATTGCTGGAAGCCTGTGAAATCACTTCAACATATAATTGAAAGATTTTTTTAAAAGTATTAAGGCCAGACTTCACTTTGCACTTTATGGGTACGTAAAAAAAAATGGTATAAAGAAGGCCTTCTATAATGTAACTGATGAGAGCAACTAACTTGTTATGAACCTCTTGTTTTTAACTCTGAGTGGATAAAAATATATATATTCTTAAGGCTTTTTTCATAGTTGTTAAATATTTTAACTATTATTAGATAACCTTTTCAGGGAATATATTTTTGTGTGGAATTTACCAGAAGCCAAAGTAGAACTTGTAATTAACATAACAAGAATAGAGGTTCAACTTTACAGTAGCAGATCCCAACTCACTGGTCCAGTAGGTAACTACGTGTGTGTATTGCAGAGGTGTGTAGTAACGAGTTACATTTACTCCCTTACATTTACTTGAGTAACTTTTTGGGGGGGAAATTTCCTCTATGAGTAGCTCTACTGCACCATACTTTTCACTGGAGTAGGTTTGTGAAGAAGAAATGCTACTCTTACTCCGCTAAATCCGGCTCCACTCGACTCGTTACCTTTCTAACCGTTTGTTCTACACATACAGCGGGTGGATCTGGCGCTTGTCTGTTTCACCAATCAAAAGCAGAAACAATGATCGCGTGACTCCGTTTGACCAATCAGGTCTTCAGCCGATTTCCTATAAATTCATCCTACCTGTGAATCCGTCCTACGTACGCTCACTGCGCATGCGCAGACAAAGGTTTCCGGATCTTTCTATAATTTTGCGGAACGCCCATAAATCCAAGCTGCTCCTAGTGAAGGAAAGTTTGAATCATTTTAGTGACTCGGTTGTTTGAATCTCGTTGACCAAAATGAACGAATCTTTTTTTTTTTTTAGTCATTTCGTTCATTTCGTTCTTTTGATCAGAAATAAAATAAAATGTTAAAATTGTCAATAAACAGACGCCCAACACATACAAACTTAACACATACATACAAAACTTTTGGCTGTAGTTTAATGAATGAAAATATTACAATGCAGCTAAGGACATATTACGATAAACAGAATGAGCAGCTCACCTCTTGTATCTTCAAGTCTGAGTCGTTCGTCTATGGGGGTCACGTGACAAAAGACCGAACGACTCGGACTAGAAGAGTCATTAAGAAGAACGATTCATTTTCTGTTTCATGTGTACTGTGTGGCATGGAGCCACGTGACAAAAGAACGAACGACTAGGACTTGAAGACTCGTTGAGAACCGTTCAATTCTGTTTCCTGTGTACTGCACAGGACACACACACACACACCTGCTTCAGTAATATTTTAAAGTACAGCTACTCTTACTTGAGTACATCTTTTGGCTACCCATGTCTGGTGTATTGTGTCTATCACATGTTATACATTTCTTGTTATACTTTCTACGGCTTCACTATCCCTGTATCTTTTTTAAAAAAAACATGACCACAGACCCTTTTATTTTTCTAAGATATAGAAAAATATGTTTATTTGTCACTCTATTTCATAAAGGCAACTTCAAAGTAATAATAATAAAAAAAAGAACAAGAAATCTCAGACCTATTCAGCTTAATGATGACTTATGTACACCGATCAGCTGTACCTTTAAATCTATTAACATCAAAAGCACCTAGGTTTTAGATTCGCCTTTTGCCTCGGGGTGTGACTCCGCAGGGCCACTGGCACATGAGCAGAGGATCCATTGGATCCAATGGAGACTCAGTGGATCAGACTTGTTTGTCTGAGTATCCCATAGGTGCTTGATTGGATTTAGAGAATTTTGAGGCCGGGTCAACAATCTTGAGCGCTAAGCGGCAGGCTTTGATGCAGTGGGTGTTCTGATAACTTTCTATCGTGGCTTTGTTGTAGGATCGGCCCAGACGGACTGGACTTTGGTCCCCACAGGCATAGAAGAGACTCTGGGTGCCCGTGATGCTGTCACCAGTTTCGTCGTATATAATTAATAATCGATGTCATTAAACTCTCCTGGCGGTGGTGTTAATGTTGTGGCTGATCAGTGCAGATCTTTTAGCAGATTTCGCTGACATCAAAGTTTAATAATGTGCAAAATTAAACACACCATCCACATCAGATACAAGACAACAGTGATCACTTAAAATAAATTGAAACACTGCGGATTGTTTATTGTGCAAAATCTACTGTGATTATAATATAATTGATTATATGTATAACTAGTTATGAATATGCTGCACACTTACTGTAATTCACACCAATGCTTAACACTAAAATGTTACAGCTACAGTGCTGTATTTATTAACTGATTTAAATTATTGATCGAATAAATGCATGAATTTCATTTTGGCCAAACTGCACCTCTGACTCTGCAAGAAACTCTAAAAAAACATCTGCAGGAAACACCACCCACACAGTGCTTAAGTGAAAAAGTCTTTGGAAATGGCTTCGATGAAATTAGGAGCCGACATGAGGATGCCGATGGTGCAGAGGACGGTAAACATTGAAAAGGCCATGAGACACAAGCGGTCGATAACCGAGGCGGCGAACTTCCACTCGCTGCACAAAGACTCCTCTTCATCCTGGTCATGGAATCTCTTGGTAATATAGCGCACCTCATCCAGGATCTTGGACAGCTCGGTGTCTCCCTGACCGCTGCTCACTGACGGAGCCTCTTCGGACGTGCCCATGAGGCGGGCGCACACTACCCCCGAGTCAGGCGACGTGGCACAGGGCAGGCTCTCCATACCGCGCAGGCCCATGTAGAGAACGTTCCCATTGGAGGGCTCCACGCTGGAGAGGCTGCTACGTGGACGTTTGTCGTGGCACGCTGAGCGCACTCGCTCCTCACCAGGCCTTTTCATCCGCAAGAACCACGCGCACCAGTTCACCAGGACCACCCGTGTCTAGAGAAGAGATAACAGGAGCAGTGTATTTTATTTTTACATTCATTTTAAAATTCATTTATTTTAAGTTAAATCTTTCCCAAATTGTTCATTTATATATATATATATATATATATATATATATATATATATATATATATATATGTGTGTGTGTGTTTCATTTATTTTATATATATGTATTTTATATACATTAAATTATATAATTTATATATAATATTAGATATGTTTTAATATATTATATTATATATATATTTTTATTTTTACTTTCCATCAAAGTATTTATTTATTTATTTATAAATCATAATTTTCTTTTTAAAATTCTTTTTTTCTCATATTTTTTTCTCATTAGTAATTAATTATATAATTAATTACATTTCTTCTGATTGTTTTTTACAATTAATTTATTTTATTGTTTTCCCCCGAATGATTCATTTATTCATGCTATTTAAAGTTTGCTGCATTCATTTGGTTTCACCAATGATTTTTGACTTTAACACTTTTCTGTTTTGTCAGATTTACAATTCCACTTTCCCACAAAGACATCTCTGTCTACATATTGTTATTGTTATTATGATTATTAGCTGTTATTAATAATGATAATGTTGTTGTTGGGTCACCACAGCGGACCATACAAGCTTGGCACAAGTTTTATGCCAGATGCCCTTCCTGACACAACCCTCCCATTTTACCCGGTCTTGGGACTGGCACTACATTCAGTGGCTGGGGTTTGGGCACTGGCTGGGACTCTAACCCGGGCCTTTCGCGTGGCAGGTGAAACAGCAGTTCCCAACGATAATAATAATGTCATTATCATTAATAAATAATAATGTTAATAATTATTATTGAAATAAACATCTCACCCATCTTGGCATTTTTCCTCCATCAGGATCATGGTAGTGGTACTGCAGGACCCAAACCGTTGCTATCACTGACAGCCCGACAATAACCATGGTAGTGGCAAAATACTGGGCTTGAGAGAAAAAGCACAGAGGCACAGTTTCAGAACCCTCCTTTCTGAATAAACAGACTTTTGGTAGAGTTCATCCACTCATCTTGAGATGCTCTCAGCCAGAACGACTTATATTTTATCTCATTACACATCTAAGCAGTTGATGGCCTTCCTCAAGCACCCAACAGTGGCAACTTGGTGATGCTGCGGTTTGAACCTAGGACCTTCTGATCAATAATCCAACATCTTAATCACAGAGCTACCCATTTCTCACGTTATACTGTATTATCAGATCATTATTCATTTGTTCATTATAGATTTAATAAATTATGTTTCATATTAGCTAAATAGAAAAATGTACCTGACTGTGGCAGACTTACCGATTAAAGGCACAGAGTCTGACGTCGCAGGCATGATTTCAGCCACCAGAAGCATAAACACAGTCAGTGAGAGCAAAACTGTGATTCCTGGGAAACAGAAAGACTCTTTACTTATTACTGCATTATCTTATATCACGTAGATGAGTTTATAAGGTCTGTGTTTGGTTGGGAAAAAATATACTAAGTAATAATTTATGTAATAAACAATTGAGAGAAGTCTATATACACCAGTTTTCAACAAGAAAACAAATCCAAATTCCATCAAGAAATAGCCTAAAAAGTCTTACACACTGATAACATTACAATGCAAAACATTGTGCCCAGTATTGCAGAGGTTCCCCTTGTTCCACCGGGGTGGCTCTGGCCTCTCTGGGCATGACTCCACAAGACCACTAGGGGTGTGTTGTAGTGTCTGGCATCAGGACGTTAGCTGTGCCTCCTTTTCATTTGTGATTTGCGCGACAAAGATTGAAGACGTAATGTAATGGTGTCCTGTCAACTGACCATGCCCTAATTATAGACAAAACATTCACAGGAAGAGAGTACTCCCATTCACACACACTGTTCAAGGTTGGAATATTGCATCGGCATCACCTCTCGCTGTTATGTGTGAAAGGCATAGAGGTGGAATCGAGGGCTGTTGTCGTGACTTTATTGAGCTGGGAGCAGAGGTGAGATGAGATCTGTGCAAAAGGGATGAGCCCCCCAATCATCGTGGATGTTTTAAGATGCGTGATGTGTGTATGAGGCCATGGGATATTCAAGAAACATTAAACAACAGCTAATGCTAATTGAAATCTTAAGTCTATATACTAAATAGTGCTATCTATTGTCCATAAAAAACTGAAGTATTAGCTAAGATTGAGACTGATCACCAGTGCAAGTTATTAAAAAAATTTATTACAAATATAGTATAATGAGTATACAATTGAGAGCTTTTTAGTTTTTTTTTTAATCCTGCTTTTTGCATTATAATTGGTTGAGAAAATCTGGTCTTGTCTGTGATTGGTTAAATCATCACAGCATGGGTTTAGCGTTTTTAAGCACCATATCAGTGGCATAGAATTAGGCCATTATTTAGTTAGGGAGACAGCATCCTTTGAACAGAGCACTGCGTTCGGTGATTGATGTAAATGCTAGCAAAAGCACCTCAGCACTCAGTTCTGCTGCCCTTGTTCTTTTAAATGCACGGTATGCAGGGTATTTCTATATGTGTTATATGTCACACTAGATGCCGACGCTGTTTTGATATATGTCACATCTTACTCTAGAACACCGTGGCACTGCTTAAAAGCACACACTGATTTAATCATTGTAAATTTTTAAAAATGCATGCAAAAGCAAGAGAGAGAGAGAGAGAGAGAGAGAGAGAGAGAGAGAGAGAGTTGTAATTCTCTTTTTGACCACTAGGTGCACTAGTGGGCTACACTGCTTAATGAGGATGCAAGCGTACTGCCAAAATTTAAAGGAGCTGTATATTGCCAATGCTTAGAGATAAGGCACAAGAAAAAAAAAAACAGAAATAGAGAGTAAAAAAAAAAACAAAGGATATAGTAAGAGTGATAATAAATAAAAGAGTACAGATGTTAGTCTACCATGTGAGTGCACCACATCCAGAAAGGCACTCAGGAGCCATTGTAGAAAAAAAAAAGTCTGCCAGCTTTTGTTAGGCTGTTTCCCCTTAACATTTGTATTTATTTTCTTGACCAGATCCATGGAACATTCAAAAAAAGTCTTTCAAAAGAGATAATTACTATTTCATTGGAATCGATGGAGCTGTAAGTGATTAACATTGAATTTAATGGTTGATATAAATGCCCTTCCTACATCGTCCCCTTCCTACATCTATAGGCAATCCACAAGAACATTAACGGGAAAAAAAATCAACTTAGGCTTAAAATCAAAGAGTCACTGTAACACATAGATGCATTTAGGACAGATGAGGCCCCGAAAGCACCAGACACTCCGCTCGACTATAAAGCTTTTGAAATTCTCCGTATTGATTCTGGAAGCCGCTGCCAATGAATTGCT